>CM035290.1:56591486-56646066 GCA_020226075.1 Hydropotes inermis | reverse complement strand
ATATATATATGGAATTTAGAAATATGTTAATGATAACCCTATATGCAAAACAGAAAAAGGGACACAGATGTACAGAACAGACTTTTGGACTCTGTGAGAGAAGGCAAGGGAGGGATGTTTCAAGAGAACAGCATATGAACATGTATATTATCTAGGGTGAAACAGATCACCAGCCCAGGTTGGATGCATGAAACTTAATATTCTTGATGAGTTATTTTAAGACCCTGATGCTGGGAGCGATTGGGGACAGGAGGAGAAGGGGATGCCAGAGGATGAGATGGCTGGCTGGCATCCCCGACTCAATGGACATGAGTTTGAGTAAACTCTGGGAGTTGGTGATGGACAGGGAGACCTGCCGTGCTGCGATGTATGGGGTCGAAAAGAGTCGGACACGACTAAGTGACTGAACTGAGCTGAATTTTAAGCAACTATACATTTCAGTACATTGTAGTCAATTTTGTCATTCAAATGCATTTCATTGCTCTTCAGTTGCTAAGTTGTGTCCAATTCACTGTGATCCCATGGACTATAGCATGCCAGGCTCCTGTGTACTCCACTATCTCCTGGAATTTGCTCAAATTCATGTCCTTTGTGTTGGTGACGCTCTTTAACCACCTCATCCTCTGCTACCCCCTTATCATTTTGCCTTCTATTTTATACAGCATCAAGATCTTTTCCAATGAGTTAGCTCTTCACATCAATTGGCCAAAGTATTGGAGCTTCAGCTTTAGCATTAGTGCCTCCTATAAGTATTCAGGGTTGATTTTCTTTAGGATTGACTGCTTTGATCTCCTTGCTGTCAAAGGATTCTCAATAGTCTTCTATAGCACCACAGTTCAAAAGGATCAATTCTAATGTGTTCAGCCTTATGAGCCCAACTCTCATATCCATGCATAACTAGTGGAAAGACTATAGCCTGACTATATGGACCTTTGTAGGCAAAGTGATGTCTCTGCTTCTTAATTCACTGTCTATGTTTGCCATAGCTTTCCTTCCAAGGAGCAAGCATCTTTTAAATTTCATGGCTGCAGTCACACTCCACAGTGATTTTAGAGCCCAAGAAAATAAAATCTGTCACTGCTTCTACTCTTTCATTCTATTTGGCTTGAACTGATGGGACTGATACCATGATCTTAGTTGCCTTTTTTTTTTTTTAATATTGAGTTTCAATCCAGATTTTTCGCTCTTGTCTTTCATCATCTTCAAATAGATAATTGGTGAGAAGTTACTCTATAACACAGGGAGCCCAGCCTTGCACTCTCTGATAACCTAGAGAGGTGGGCTAGGAGAAGGGGAAGGAGAAGCAAGGAGGAGGTGATATATGTATAATTATGTCTGATTTGCATAGATATATGGCAGAAACTGGTCTTCTCTGTGGCTTAGTGGTAAATAATCTGTCTTCAATGCAGGAGATGCAAGTTTGATCCCTGGGTCAGGAAGATCCCCTGGAGAAGAATATGGCAACCCATTCCAACATTCTTGCCTGGGAAAGTCCATGGAGAGGAGCCTGTCAGGCTATAGTCCATGGGGTCACAAGAGTTTGACAAGACTTAGTAACTAAAACACCACAAACATGTCAGAAACCAACATAATATTTTAAAGCAATTTTCCTCCAATTAACAATAAATAAATAAATAAATAAAGAGGCTCTTTAGTTCCTCTTCCCTTCCTCCTATGGGAGTGGCATCACCTGCATATCTTAGGTTTTTTATATTTCTCCCAGCAATCTCGATTCCAGCTTGTGATTCATTCAGCCTTCCACTTCACATGATGTATATTGCATATAAGTAAAATAAGCAGGATGACAATATAAAGCCTTGCTGTACTCTTTTTTTCAATTTTGAATCAGTCAATTGTTGCTTCTTGACCCACAGACAGGCTTCTCAGGAGGCAGGAAATATAATTTGGTATTCCCGTCTCTAAGAATTTTCCACGGTTTGCTGTGATCCGCAGAGTAAAATGTTTTAGCCTTATCAATAAAGCATAGATTTTTTTTTTCCCCTGGAATTCTGTCTCTTTTTCCATGATCCAGTGAAAGTTGGCAATTTGACCTCTAGTTCCTCTGCTTCTTCAAAACCCAGCTTGTACATCTGGAACTTCTCATTTCTTGTTGCTGAAACTTAACTTGAAGGATTTTGAGCATAATCTTACTACCATGTGAAATGAGCATAAATATACAGTTGCTTGAGCATTTTTTAGCATTGCACTTCTTTGGGATTGGAATGAAAACTGACAATTTTAGTTCTGTTGCCACTGTTGAGTTGTCCAAATTTGCTGGCATATTGAGTGCAGCTCTTTACCAGCATGGTCTCTTAGGATTTGAAATAGCTCAGTTGGAATTCTGTCACCTCCACTAGCTTTGTTCACAGTAACACTTCCTAAGACCCACTTGAATTCACACTCCAGGATGTCTGGCTCTAGGTGAGTGACCAGATCATTGTGGTTACCCATGTCATTAAGACCTTTCTTGTATATGTTTCTGTGTATTCTTTCTCCCACTTCTTAATCTCTTCTACTCTGTTAGATCTTTACCGTTTCTGTCCTTTATTGGGCTCATCTTTGCATGAAATAGTCCCTGATGTCTCTGATTTTATTGAGGAGACTTCTAGTCTTTCCCATTCTATTTTCTGCTATGCAGTGTTCATTTCAGAAGGCTTTCTTATCTCTCCTTGCTATTCTCTAGGACTCTGCATTCAATTGGCTATAGCTTTCCTTTTCTTTCTTGCCTTTCTTTCACTTTTCTTCTTTGCTCGGGAATTTGCAAAGCCTTCCTCAGACTACCACTTTGCTTTCTTGTATATTTTTTTTGGGGGGGATGGTTTTTGTCACTGCTTCCTGTACAATGTTATAGACACGTGTCCAAAGTTCTTCAGGCACTCTGTCTACCAGACATCTTCAAATGAAGGTAAAAACAATAATACAACCCAGAGCTAATATATTTTATTGGTAGACATGGAGTAGGTTGTCTTATTTAACCCTCAGCAGGTTAATTGGGCAGGCTTCTCTGGTGGCACAAGGATAAAGAATCCACCTGCCAATGCAGCAGGCATTGGGTTTGATCCTTGCTCTGGGAAGATCCCCTGGAGAAGGAAATGGCAACCCACTCCAGTTCTTTTCTGCTAAATCCTTGGACAGAGTAGCCTGGCAAGCTACAGTCCCTGGGGTGGCAAAAGAGTCAGACATGGCTTAGCAACTAAACAACAATATAATTGAGCAAATGCTTCTATTCTTATTTAGACATAAGAAACCTGCCATTATAATTAGGTATAGCGTATTCAAAAATGGGTCTAACTTAAATGCACAAGATTTTTCCACAATGCACCCGTACTTTACTGAATTAAGCACAACTTAAAATTAAAGCACATAACTTTGAAATCCATGGAGGCAAAAGAAAAGAAAAAAGAAAACTAACAAGAATGATTGATTTTACTAAAGCTCCTTTCCCAGTATAATTGACTGTGACATTTTCATCATTAAAATATGTGAAACCTAATGCTGGTTTTATCTTTTTTATTATTAGTTGGAGGCTAATTACTTTACAATATTGTAGTGTTTTTTGTCATACATTGACATGAATCAGCCATGGATATACATGTATTCCCCATCCCAATCCTCCCTCCCACCTCCCTCTCCACCCGATCCCTAAAACATAGCACATTATATATGGCAACATGAAAACTGAGTTTTACTTCTGTCCCTGTTTCCAAGAATTCCTGAGATAGGAGTCATTACTGGAGACAATATGGAAATGATCACAAATTAATAAACTAAATTCCTAAGTAGGCTAGGAAGGCGAATAAGTTATTTTCACACAGTCCAATAGGTCCTTTCTTTTCCCCCTATTTTTGTTCTCTGATCCACAATCATGAAATTTATACTGATTAGAAGTTCATTACTTTTAGAGAAATCCAAAATTTCTAGAGAAAATTTCTGTCTACCTTTTCACAAACTAGTTATTTCCAACAGCAAACTCCTTTTAACTATGTTACAATAGTATAAGCTATTTTTATACATAATAGGAAAAATAACCCACATTCTTCTGTTGGTTGGCAAATTCATGAGTCCCCTGAGTGAAATTTGAAGTTACCTTCTCTACTTGGAGGGCAAGAAGAGACTAGTAAAGTAAGCAGACAACCCCAGATCTGTAAATAAGAGGTTTAATAGGCAAGGGAACTTACATACAAGGCTTATGTTGGCTGCCACAAGATGAATAAACCTCTGCACCTGCCCATCAGAATCTTGAATCTATATAGAAGCCTTTATGAGTTTCAGACATGTTGCACTGTCCAGATAGTCTCAATAACACCTTGTTATCTTAAGGCTGCAGACTTCAGATGACCCCCCACTGTGGGAACTGTGGGCAGAAGATGGTACACAGTGTCTGTGGTCCTGCTTGTGGTCAGCTTGTGGGTCAGCCAGTGGTCACATCCTCTCTATGAACACCTCTACCATCTTCAGTGGTCATCTTACAGACAAAATTGAGGCTCATTGTTTCTCTACCACCTTTGATTACTTCTTGGGCTCCTCTTTAATTTCTCCTTTCTGCAGTTCCAAGTGACTGATGCAGCTAAGACTTGAAAACCAAGACCTGGGGCAGTGCTCTTTGGTGCGGCTACATATTAGAACCACCTGTGAGTCCGTAAGTACACAAAGACTCTGGCACATCTCAGGATATTTGTTACAGTTGGATGGGCCAGGTGTTTTTAGTTTCAGAAGTTCTCCAGGTGCTTTTAATATGCATTCTCTGATAAGAAGTATTCTTAAGCAGTGAGTAATCAGAATCTTGAGTTGCCTAAAAAATATATATTCTAAGTCATTTCAAGTGTTAGCATGGATCAGACTCACCTGAAAGGCATGCTAAATCACAAATTCCTGGGCTTCACCCAAGATTCTGGCTCAACAGGTTTATAGAATGGTCTGAGAACTTGTATTTCCCAGTTGATACTTACGCTGCTGGTCCCTATACCATACTCTGAAAGTCTGTGTTCTATGAGATGTCATACTCTGTTTACACAAACTGAATCCATCTCAGGGACAAATATTGATGATATTTGAAAGTGAACTTTTCCTATTTTAAAAGAAAGAAGGAATGGATGTCAGACAAGCAAGACTTATAGCCAGTAAAATCTCATCTGGCAAATCTCATTCTGCTTTCTCTCACCAAGTAGTACTCTGCTTCAGAGCTTTATACTTCTGTTATGAGCATGCTGGTGTTTCATATTTTGAAGACTTTACTTTTGCCATCAATTCTAACTAAAATACACTTCCTACCTCTGCATGTTAGAATCCCATTTACCTACCAAATCCTCTATAGGAAATTTCATGAATTTCCCAGGATACCACTTCTTGATTTTCCCTGCAGATATTAGGAAGAGATCATTTGAACCCTGTAGGGAGAGAGAAAATTAGCCAAGATGATGTGGTCAGACTCTTTTGCCCCACAGCCCTTGTTCTCACCCCATGTGTTATAAATACATGTAACAGCTGAAATCACTTATATCACTGTGCATGCCTGTCGTGAGGTATTCACTTGGCCAGGTACTACTTTTGTTCTGTAAGCTTATGCTCCCCCTCGACAAGCTCTTGAGGCTGCCCTGGTATGGCTGTGTTATGGCAGTGAGGTTACACTATGGCTGTGTTTGCTGGGTCAATCAAGAGAGGGGAAAATGCAGTGTGTCTGCTGCTATAGCTGCTACACCAGCCGGGAGAGAATAAATGTATTTACAGTTCCTACAGCTCCTCACATTTTCTTCCAGCTTCCCTGCTCTTGCCTTGCCGACCCTGGGTTCACAGTCTGTACAGTGAGATAGAGTGAGACAATCCCTCATTATATTGTGCCCTTCTCTTTAGAAAATGCTTCTGTCAGGTGTTATAGTTGTTGTACTCATAATTATGATAAAGTAATAGTCTTTTATCCTAAATATTAACAGAATGTATGGAGCAGTGTTCTCAGCACTTTTACCAATACTAACTCTTTAAAGCCCTATTAGTATCTTTATTTTACAAAAGAGGAATTTGGAGCATGTATGTGTGTATGTGCATTAGTCACTCAGTCATGTCCAATTCTTTGCAGTCCCATGGACTATAGCTCACCAGGCTCCTCTATTCACGGGATTCTCCAGGCAAGAATACTGGAGTAGATTGTCATGCCCCCTTCCAAGGGATCTTCCCAACACAGGGATCAAACCCAGGTCTCCTGCATTGCAAGAGGATTCTTTACCATTTGAACCACCATAATGCCAGTCTCTCAGCTGTTAGGTAGCAGTCAGGATACAACCCCAGAAGCTCAAGCTAATACAGCATTTAAAACAGATTCTGGCATATTAAAAGGGTTAGATAATTACCTATAATAAGCATGATCATTACCACTGGTGGTCTTAATTATGCAATGACTAGTGTCCTAAGCATTGTACTGAAGACTTTACATAGATGTATGTTTGTACATGATTCATTTTATCCTCAAAACACTATTTTCTCACAACAATTCCATGAAATAGAAACACATTATCCCAAACAACTCGTTCCAGTCATGAAACCAGTAAGCTTAAAGTAAGACCCAAGTTTAACATTGAGGGCTGTTTCTTAATCATATTGCATCTTGTGTGTTACTTAACACACTAGTTCTCAAACTGTGGCCACTTTGAGCTGAATTGAATGAGTATATCTGGTTCCAATTTAATGATATATCTTTATGGAATTAAAAGGCACCTTTGTTTTCCTTTTCTTTCCTTCTGAGTTTGTTTCTTATTTAACGTCTTAGCTTCAAGTCCTAAAGACAAAACTCAGGTAGTAATACAATAGCTCACCTCTCAGGAAAAATGTACATGAGCAATGTTTTGTTAACATTTTTAGAATTAGAACAGGACTGATCACCACATACGGCAGGTCTACAGTGATCACTACCACTTGATTTTTTCAATGCTGTTTAATTCCCTCCTCTTGAGTCTTGGCTGGACTTAAACGCTTGCTTTTAATGAATGGAACATAGCAATGTGATGGGATTTTACTGTTAGAATAGGTTCTGAAAAATATGCTGTTTTTGGTTTTGGCAGTTTAGTCTTGCTAACAATTTGCACTTGTCTCTCAGTGGAATCTGAGCACTGCTCTGTGAGGAAACCTTGCTGGCATCATCAGTGGCTCTTACCACAGCTAACAGTGACTAGAGGTTGCCTGAAGCCCAGTGAATGTGTCAGTCCGACTAGTGACCTTGGGAGTGAGTTACCTCCCAGGTAAGATGGAGATGGGGTTTCCCCAGTGACTCAGCATTAAAGAGTCTGTCTGCAATGTAGGAGCTACAAGTTTGATCCCTGGGTTGGGAAGATCCGCTGGAGAAGGAAATGACAACGTACTCTAGTATTCTTGCCTGGATAATCCCATAGGCAGAAGAGCCTGGTGGGCTAAAGTCCATGGGTTTCAGAGTCAGGCACAGCTGAAGCAATTTAATACACATGCAAGGTGGAGACGACCGTGACTAACAAGTATACTTCAACCTCAAGAGTGAGCGTGGGTCAGAGGAACTCAAACCAAACACAGACACAGACTGTGAGATAATAAAAATTTTCCCTTTAAGGTGTTTTGTTTTGGGATACTTTGTAATACAGTGATAGATAGCTAGTTATCTATATTTTGACCTTAAATATAAAATTCATTTTTGGAACACTAGCAGAAACTCCAAATAGATAAAGACTTCTTCCGCTAAATGTTAAGACCAAAAAACAAAAATAAACACAAAAATCTATGTTACTGAATATTTGGAGAAACCTGACTTTTGTATAAGTATCATTTTTAGACAAAAAAATAAAAAAAGGGTCACCCATATAAAACTCCAAAAGAATGATAAATGCAGAAAGACCACTACAAATTTAGGGATTTGTTATGCAGAAGTGTTTCTTTCACAAGGCAATTGTTCTCAAAGCATGTCCCAGGCAGAAAAGCAGGGGAAACTTAGGAGAAACTTTTAATAAAAATACTTGATAATTATCTTGAAAATACCAAACATGTTATATGATTTCCATAAGGAAAGCAGAAGAGTACATCATTTGTCTTCCATTTCATGCACAAACTATAAACATTCATTTAAATTATTTCATATTTAAAATTTATGGGGATAAAGGAATATTGTTAAGATTTTATTCCAGCTATTTATTAAGATGATAAGATTTTTGTTTCAGTAGTTCTAAAGGACACAGTCATTAATTAGGGAAAATTTGTCCTTCAATAACATCATTAGACTTATGAGATTCAGATTTCAACAAAAAGAGAAGCCTGGAAACTGAAGCAATTTAAATTTGAAGAAGATTCACACAGGAGAAGTAAAGTAACACATACAAACATTAAATAGATATCATTATGTCCTGAGCTGGTTTTATACCTAGTAAGCTATACTGAGGTATAAGTCCCCCCAAAATGGTTCATATTCAAATATTCTGTTTAGACAGACTTGTTACCAGTAGTGTTCCCTATTGCTTTAAATTATGCATGCAAGATAGCTAAGAAGTAGCATTGCTCACTTTTATTTCAGCATTGAGACATTTTTTGAAGGCTGAATAGGTAGCCTTGCCCAGCGCAGTGGTCTACAGAACAAAAAATTAGAAATTCAGTTATGTATTTTAGCATAAGTTACAAAGGAAAGGAATCACTTTGATATACTCACCTTTAATCCTCAGTGCCTCATAGAGCAAGTATTACTGAGTGAATGGGTGGAAAGATGGATACCTCTTGATGCCAGAGGACCTTCCAAAATGAAAATTGGGCCATATCACTCCCTGCTTTAAATCCGGAGATGATTCTTCCAACGAGAATATAAATTTTAAATCAAATCCTGAACTGGTTAAAAAAAAAAAATACCAGCTACCTGCATGCATATATTATTTTCAATTGTAGCCTAGCTTCAATGAAAGATTTTTTTGAGCAAAGGCAATTTTCATTTTGAATATAGTTACTTAACACTAGTAAGCTTTTAAGAATCCATTAAAGATTATGTATATTATCTCTATTTCCATTGTTTCAAACGATCTTTGATATGAAGAAGAAACTAATAGTTACAAACAGCAAAAGTGAGTGAAGTTGCTCAGTCATGTCCGACTCTCTGCTACCCAGTGGACTATAACCTACTAGGCTCCTGCATCCATGGGATTCTCTAGGCAAGAATATTGGAGTGGGTTGCTGTTTCCTTCTCCGGGGGATCTTCCAGACACAGGGATTGAACCCTGGTCTTCCACATTTCAGGCAGACACCTTACCCTCTGAGCCACCAGGTAAGTGGGCAAACATCAAGAATTAAGTCAAATAGCCTTTAAAATATTTTAAGTTCATACCAAACATGGACTTTTCTGAGACTCAGAGAAAAATTGAGTGACTCTATTTAAATACCAAACACAGTAGCAGATTTTAAGAAGCAAAATGATCCAAAAATCATATTTTATGCCATCCACCAAGCCCCAGGCCAAAGAGAACCTGCAGCCAGCAGTCACATGATATCTATATTCAGGTGCTGATTACATGCAGAAGCCCAATCTACACTGAAACACAGTTCTTAGATGCCTTCCTTACTCCATTAGGCAGCCTTCTCATTCCAGAAGGATTCTAATTATATCTCAGCTGTTTCACAGAGCTCTTCTGTATAAATTGCATTCTAGTTTCCATTCCAAAGCTGAGTAAGCTGCAGGCTTACCATCACATCCTCAACTGGGCCCAGATCTGCAGCAAAATAAGTAGTAGTATGGTAGTTTGGATATGGTATCTAGCAATGAACTACTTAGGTTCAAATTTCAGCTCTGCCACTTAACTTACTGACTCTGTGGCCTTGAAGGAGTCATTTATCCTTGATAGATGTCCAGTGTCTCTTGAGACAATCATCTTTGTCTCCCTAAGAAGGTATCTATTCATGGGGCAGGGGAAACCATATCTTATAAGATTTCATGGTGGTGGCAACATTTTTTAAATTGGGTCCTTGATTGCATGCTGTGTCACCAGCTTTCTATAGTTCCCAAACTGTAATCCAAAGATTGCTCATGCTTTGCTGACACCAGTCATCAATGACCACTGATGCTGTCCAGATATGGATCTCTCTGTTTAGAAAGAGTCTGAATGTGGTCATGGACTTACCGGGCTTCATCTCAACTTCTCTTACTGCCCCCACCACTAAGGAAGTCTGGCTATATTTCATTTTCTTCCAGCTAATATGGGTGGGTGTTTATTTCACAAAATTTTGTGCAAGGAACTCTGACCTCCTACATGCCCCCATGAATCTGCTAGTGAGTTCTGGGTCCTAACTCTGGGTTAGAAAGACTTTAACTTACAGCCTTTTATGCCAAACCTGTTGCACTGCCAAATATGTACAGCTTACACCTCAGTGGTTCAGGTAAACCTGCCAGGAGGGCCTCATCCCAGGATCCTGGACTCAAATGGTTTTTTGATCAGTTATTGCTCCAGTGTGTTCAACACACCTGATGTTTATAAATGTATTTCATCTTCTTCTAAAGTCCTAAATTTAATGTTCATTTCAGTTCAGTTGCTTAGTCATGTCTGACTCTTTGTGACCCCATGGACTGTAGCACGCCAGACCTCCCTGTCCACCACCAACTCCTGGAGGCTACTCAAACTCATGTCCATCCTGTTGGTGATGCCATCCAACCATCTCATTCTCTGTTGTCCCCTTCTCCTCCCACCTTCAATCTTTCCCAGCATCAGGATCTTGTCATATGAGTCAGTTTTTTTGCATTAGGTGGCCAAAGGATTGGAGCTTCAGGTTCAGCATCAGTCCTTCCAATGAATATTCAGTTCTGATTTCCTTTAGGATGGACTGGTTGGATCTCCTTGTAGTCCAAGGGACTCTCAAGAGTCTTCTCCAACACCACAGTTCTAAAGCATCAATTCTTCTGCACTCAGCTTTCTTTATGATCCAGCTCTCACATCCATACATGACTACTAGTAAAACTAACATTGAATAGACCGAATTTTGTTGGCAAAGTAATCTCTCTGCTTTTTAATATGCTGTCTAAGTGTGTTATAGCTTTTATTCCAAGGAGCAAGTGTCTTTTTAATTTCATGACTGTAATCACCATCTGCGGTGATTTTGGAGCCCAAGAAAATAAAGTCTCTCACAGTTTCCATTATTTCCCCATCTATTTGTCATGAAATGATCGGACCATATGCTGTGATCTTCATTTTTTGAATGTTGAGTTTTAAGCCAGCTTTTTCATTATCCTGTTTCACTTTCATCAAGAGGCTCTTTATTTCCTCTTCTCTTTCTGCCAAGGGTAGTACCCTCTGCATATCTGAGGTTACTGATATTTCTCCTGGAAATCTTGACTCCAGCTTGTACTTCATCCAGTCTGGAATTTTTTATGACATGCTCTGCATATAAGCTAAATAAGCAGGGTGACAGTATATAGCCTTGACATACTCCTTTCTCAGTTTGGAACCAGTCTGTTGTTTCATGTTTGGTTCTAGCTGTTGCTTCCTGACCTGCATATAGGTTTCTGAAGAGGCAGGTCAGGTGGTCTGGTATTCCCATATCTTGAAGAATTTTCCACAGTTTGTTTTGAAGCACACAGTCAAAGGCTTCAGTGTAGTCAGTAATATATAAGTAGATGTTTTTCTGAAATGCTCTTGCTTTTCCTATGATTCAACAGCTGTTGGCAATTTGATCTTTGGTTCCTCTGCCTTTTCTAAATTCAGTTTGAACATCTGGAAGCTCCCAGTTTACATATTGTTGAAGCCTGGCTTGGAGAATTTTGAGCATTATTTGCTAGCATGTGAGATGAGTGCAACTGTGTAGTAGTTTGAACATTCTTAGGTATTGCCTTTCTTTGGGATTGGAATGAAAAATCATATTTTCTTATGTTAGTGGGGTTGAATATACTGAACAAGAAATGAAAGATCTCTTTTGTTGTGAAATTTTCAATAAGCTTGTCACCACATATCAAAACACAGAGTAAATGCAGATTTTAATAATCTGAATAAATAGAGGAGTGTGTTATAGAGGAACAATATTATGGGAACAGTTAAGAAAGTCCCTTTGAAATGAAAGCTCTGTTTTGTGGCATGATTTTCAGTTTGCTTAGGAAAATTGCATATTACATGTATCCTGACATTCTCACTGAGTAGCATTTTTCCACTCAACAATAATGAGGAAAATGGCTAAGGTAAAAGCATTGAAATAAGCCAGGCAAGGGAGTATTTCATTGGGTCTGGATTAAGCCCAGAAATGTGGATAGATGGGATAAAAAGTATACCAAAGTATTTTCTTTTTTAATCTATATTTTCCTGTAGTCTATCCACTTAAAGTAATATTCAATTTTCAGAAATTCAAACAGGAGGATGATCTACAACTCCATGCTTCAGGGTTAGAGCCTGTTATAAAGGGATGGGGTATATAAATATGTACATAAAATTATTGCTGTTTTTTAATTGTTAAATTATGTCTGACACTGCAGCCCATGGACTGTAGCCCACTAGGCTCCTCTGTGTGAGGGATTTCCTAGGCAAAAATAATGGAATGAGTTGTCATTTCTTTCTCCAGGTAATGTTCCTGATGGAGGAATCCAGCCCACATTGCCTGCATTAGCATGCAGATTCTTCACCACTGAGCCACCAGGGAAGGACCTTGCATAAAAATAAAGGTAACAGAAATCCCAGTGTACTTATCAATGTGAAAGTGGACACAAAAGGAAGGTGAATTCAGTTCTAGCCATGAGCTAGCTAAGGGATTCACAGAGTGATTGGCCTTGGAGCTTGAATTTGGGAGTGGGTGACTATCATATGGCAACAGAGCTATTATCACTGTAGTTCTTAATATTGATGAGTTCTTAATATTGAAGAATAAAGGAATTTCCCTTCATGAACCACCTATAATATGTTTTCCTCTGGAAAAATATTTGTATAATATCACCAATTAACATGTTTTTGAACTTCATTTCACCTGAAAATGCAACTTATTTTGAAATGAAAATAATGTGGTCTTTGTGTGTTAACTTGGAAACATTTTAACACATATAACACTGAAAAGTATTCATTACTATGTAAATAACCTTCTGTAATTTTTAATTAACATACTCTTTTATTATCTGTTTCTGATAAACCCCAGAGTATTCCATTCTTCTTGATTATTATTAAAAATCTTCCAAATAGGCCATATACATTTTAGACTGCATTCTTTTTAGCCAGATGTTTTCAAAGAGATTTGTCAATACAGCCTGTTGAAAATGATTATCTTAGCAAATTGTGTTTCAGTTTTGAAGTACATTTTTTCACTTTTTAAAATAAAATTACCTTTCTTTACTTTATCACAAACAGCAAGTAGAAAAGCTGTCATACAGAATGTTACTCATTAACTTTATGTGTGTTGAACTTTTAGCTCTATCCTTGCCAAAATGTGTCACTAAAGACAAGGACAAATTTGAAAGTTGATAATATGCATAAGTTCCAATAATTATATGTGAATTATTTTTACACTGTGCTCTTTAAGCAACATACTGGGAAGAAATTGCACCACTGATGCACTTAGATCTCAACTGTTCTCTCCAAAAAAAAGAAAGCAAACAGATTTCCATCTTCTTTTACAGAGGCTTCTTGGGATAGGTTCAGCTTTTAGTTAATACTCATGAAATAGTGTTCATTTTGGACCATGTTTCAAATACGGGAGGGAGTTGGTGGTGGTAATAACTGATTGTGATTGTTTCAGCTTACCAATAAAACAGGAAGAATCCCATTCAATGTAATTACACTAGAATTATAGTTACCAAAAGCAAAATAAAAATGGTCCTAGGATGGTCCTAGGCCATCCTAGGACAGATTCAAGAGTCAGAAACCATAAAAAAGAAAGAAAGAAAGAAAGAAATCTTTTCAATTAATTACATTTTAGCAAGATATTATAAATTTAAAAAGAAACAAGAGAAAGTTAAAGGCATAAGAAATGCAGAGGCTCAGAGGTCATTTCTGTAATCTTGTTAAAGTTTTGGTTATAGCTTTAGGTATCTGTTACATCTCAGAAGGGCATCCTCTGTGGCTCAACAGTAAATAATCCACCTGCAGTGCAGGAGACACAGGAAATGTGATGTTGGATCCCTGGGTCAGGATGATTCCCTGGAAGAGGGCATGCAATACACTCTGGTCTTCCTACTGGGAAAGTCCCATGGACAGAGGAGCCTGGTGGGCTAAAGTTCATGGGGTTGGAAAGAGTTGGAAACAACTAAAGCAACTGAGCATATATGCATGTTAAATTTCAAAATATACACTTAGATTTGTACATTTCATTGTATGTGCATTTTACGCCTAAAGAAAATAGCATTTTGAATTCTAGTTAAATCAATAACAAAGTATTTAAAGGGAAGTATACTAATCTATTGGAGAAGGCAATGGGACCCCACTCCAGTACTCTTGCCTGGAGAACCCCATGGACGGAGAAGCCTGGTAGGCTTCAGTCCTTGGGGTCACTGAGTCAGACCTGATTGAGCGACTTCCCTTTGACTTTTCACTTTTATGCCCTGGAGAAGGAAATGGCAACACACTCCAATGTTCTTGCTTGGAGAATCCCAGGGACGGGGGAGCCTGGTAGGCTGTAGTCCATGGGGTCACACAGAGTTGGACAAGACTGAAGTGACTTAGCAGCAGCAGCATACTAATCTATGTAATGTATTCTAAGTCATATCTAAAATTAAGTTAGATTAAACATATGAAATGGGTGAAGATTGTATGAACTGATTTGTGCCACAGCATGTTTAGAAAAATGGCGATGACAGAATCAAAGAGGTGGATTAACACAATTCATTGTATATATATATATATATATATATATATATATATAAACTTGAAATTTCATCATAAAATGTTGAAAAACAGTGAATCCCCAATATAAAAAATAGTGAAGAGTATCAATAAATAATTTAAAAGGAAATTATTTTATTTTAAAATAATTTTTAAAATATTTATTTGAAAGACACTAAATACATGTGAAAATATGCAACTTTAGTATCAATGAGAAAAACACATATTAAAATGGTATTTATTTATTCAGCTATCTTGGTAAAAATTAGTCATACATGATGTTTGTAAATGTAGACTGGTGGAATTATGCTTAATGTTGTTATAAATGTAAATTGATACAACCGTTTAGAAATGCTCCTTGATGAGGTGTGTAAAATATGTTTAGTGAGACAATTTTGCTTCAGGAAACCAAACTTTAGAAGTGCATTTTCTCATGAAACAACTGGACCCATGTGTTTATAATTATCAAAATGAAAGTATAAATCCCAAATATTTAGCATAAAGTGCTTGATTAAACAAAATTTGTACTTAAATAAAACTGGAGTTTGTAAACTTTTTGAAAATGTTGTTATACATTTATTTATAAGAAAAGATATTCACACTTACTTTTTAAGCAAAAAAATAGATTAAGAAAAATTATGTTAAATATATATATGTATATATATACACAGTTGAAAACTTAGAGTAAAATAAAGTTCACTATCTCTGGCATGTTGTAGTATCAGCAGTGCTTCACTTTTTATACTCCTTTTTGTATACTTTTTTATTATTTTGAAAACAAAAAATAAATATTATAGATCAAAATGAGGAAATCATTTATATCAAATATGAAAAGCAATATTCTTAGTGTTACTTAGTTCTTACAATTAAAAAAAAGCTACTAATATCAGTGATCTTTCAGAAATATTTATTTAGATGACAAAATGGTATATTCTAGGGGAAATAATAGGAAATATGTAGTTTTTATCTTCGAGGTATTGATAATCAGGATTCAAAAACATTCAGAACATTTTTTGAACCACTCTAGATGAAACTTTTATTTTCTTTCTTATTGTCACAAGTGTGAAAATAATCATGGTGAAAAAATATTTACTGCTTTATATTTATAATATTTACTCTTTTATATTATGGGCCTCTCAGATCATGCTAGTGGTAAAGAATCCCCCTGCCAATGAGGGAGACATAAATTCAATCTCTATGTTAGAAAGATCCCCTGGAGGAGGAAATGGCAACCCATTCCAGTATTCTTGCCTGGAGAATTCCATGGACAGAGAAGCCTGGAGGGCTATAGTCCATAGCTTCCCAAAGAGTCAGACAAGACTGAAGTGACTTAGCACACATTTATGTTATGATGTATTCTAAGGTATACGAGAAATTGTTTAATTGTTCTTATTGCTTAAAGGAAGTTACAACTTTCTATGAACAGAGTAAATTTCCTTGAAGTCAAATTCCAAAATGAATTTGTTGAATAGAGTTTTGTGAAACAGATAAGAAATGGCACTTAGATGATATCATCGATTAGTTTGAAGAAGAAACTAAATATCATTAGAATGCAAGAGCCATTCTGCAACAATTAGATCAATTTTGGACATGGATTGTTAGAATCAATTACACTTGCCATCAGGACAATGCACCACTCAAGATATGTGAAAGTGACTTTCCAAGATAAACACCTTCTCGATCTGTACACCTTCTGAACAATTCCATACATTTAAATTTCTTGAGATGAGTATTTTTAGATATGAAATAGAGGAAAATAAAATAATGGGAAAGACTGGAAAACTTTTCAAGAAAATTAGAGATATCAAGGGAATATTTCCTGCAAAGAAGGGCACAATAAAGGACAGAAATGGTATGAAGCTACAAGAAGCAGAGGATTTAATAAAAGGTGGGAAGAACACATAGAAGAACTATACAAAAAAGATCTTCATGATCCAATTTACCACGATGTTATGATCACTCACCTAGAGTCAAAATTCTGGAATCTGAAGTCAAGTCTGCCTTAGGAAGCATCACTGTGAACAAAGCTAGTGGATGTGATGGAATTCCAGGTGATATATTTTAAATCCTAAATGATGAGGTTTTTAAAGTTCTGCACCCAATATGCCAGCAAGTTTGATAAACTCAGCAGCAGCCACAAAACTGAAAAATGTCACTTTTCATTGTAATCCCAAAGAAAGACAATGTCAAAGAATCTTCAAACTACCACACATTTGCACTCATCTCACACACTGGCCAACTAATGCTCAAAATTTTCCAAGCAAGGCTTCAACAGTACATGAACTGAGAACTTCCAGATGTTCAAGCTGTATTTAGAAAAGGCAGTGGAACCAGAGATCAGAGTGCCTATATCCACTGGGTTATCAAAAAAGGAAGAGAATTCCAGGAAAACATCTACTTCTGTTTTACTGGCTACACCAAAGCCTTTGACTGCATTGACCACAGCAAACTGTGGAGAATTCTTCAAGATATGGGAATACCAGACCACCTGACCTGCCTCCTGAGAAATCTGTATGCAGTTCTAAAGCAACAGTTAGAACCAGACATGGAACAACTGACTGGTTCCAAACTGGACAAGGAGTATGTCAAGGCTGTACATTGTCATCCTGCTTATTTAACCTGTATGCAGAACACATCATGTGAAATGACAGGCTGGATGAAGTCTAAGCTGGAATCAAGACTGCTAGGAGAAACATCAGTAACCTCAGATATGCAGACAACACCACCCTTCTAGCAGAAAGCAAAGAAGAACTAAAGAACCTCTTGATGAAATTGAAAGAGGAGAGTGAAAAAGTTGGCTTAAAGCTCAACATTCAGAAAATTAAGATTATGGCATCTGATCCCATCACTTCATGGGAAATAGATGAAGAAACAGTGGAAACAGTGTCAGACTTTATTTTTTAGGACTCCAAAATCACTGCAGATGGTGATTGCAGTCATGATATTAAAAGATGCTTACATTGAAACAAGTATACTATCAAGGGTGAAACAGACCACCAGCCCAGGTTGGATGCATGAGACGGGTGCTCAGGGCTGGTGCACTGGGAAGGCCCAGAGGGATGGGATGGGGAGGGAGGTGGGAGGGGGGATTGGGATGGGGAACACATGTAAATTCATGGCTGATTCATGTCAATGTATGGCAAAAGCCACTACAATATTGTAAAGTAATTAGCCTCCAACTAATAAAAATAAATGAACAAAACAAACAAACAACAACCAAAAAAAAAAGATGCTTACTCCTTGGAAGGAAAGTTATGAACAACCTAGATAGCATATTATAAAGCAGAGACATTACTTTGCTAACAAAGGTCCTAGTCTAGTCAAACTATGGTTTTTCCAGTGGTCATGCATGAATGTGAGAGTTGGACTGTGAAGAAACCTGAGGGCTGAAGAATTGATACTTTTGAACTGTGGTGTTGGAGAAGACTCTTGAGAGTCCCTTGGACTGCAAGGAGATCCAACCAGTCCATCCTAAAGGAGATCAGTCCTGGGTGTTCATTGGAAGGACTGATGCTGAAGTTGAAACTCCAACACTTTGGCCACCTTATGTGAAGAGTTGACTCATTGGTAAAGATCCTGATACTGGGAAGGATTGAGGGCAGGAGGACAAGGGGATGACAGAGGATGAGATGCCTGGATGGCATCACTGACTCAATGGACATGAGTTTGAGTAGACTCCAGGAATTGGTGATGAACAAGGAGACCTGGCGTGCTGCGATTCATGGGGTCACAAATAGTCAGACATGACTGAGTGACTGAACTGAACTGAACTGAATTCATATATTCTGTAAATATAAACATTATTTATTGTCATAAAATAAGAATATAAAACATTAGTCTTAAAAATTCTTGCTTTTGTTGGGAAACAGATTCTGTAATATTTAGGATATCAGATCAAATATGACTAAAGATATCCAATATCAATATTTTAAGAACAATATAAGATTTAATTTTAAAATATATGAATTCTTTAAATAAAGAGTATATCCTTATCCTTCTTACTGTTCTTGTAGACTTCCTTTCACTCAGGCAAAAAAAATATGATGTCAGTTTCACATCATCTAGCAGGAGGTTCTCATTTAGTTTACTGCTATTTCATTTATACCAAATATCATCTTTCATTTCACTTATTCTATTATCTCACATATTTGGAAAGGTTTGAATTGTACCTGACAGATTGTTATAATGCTATATTTTAGGTTCACTCTTTATCAGATATTTCATAAGGCAATTCTAGTTCATATTTCTTTACAGTCAAAACATTAGTGTCAAAAACTTCTTTAAGAAATTGCTTTCTCTGAGAACATTCTAGCTACATCTCATTTTTCTGAACCAAACATATAATGTGTGTTTCCAGTTCAAAAAAATATATAAAATTAAATTGTTATGCTGGTAAATCTATAAGGCCCACATCATTGTATATGAAGATATGTAAAATTATAAGACGCAATTTATGTATATAAACTTATCTTTTCAGAGCATTGAATTTCAGCTTTTGAGATATAGGTTCTATAATTACACACAAAAAATAGATTCATCTTTTTAAAAACATGTAAGTGTTAACACTTATTAACACTTCTAAGTTTTATTAAATATATACATTAGCCACAAAAATCATCAATGTTACTTTTTATAATCATTTGGATTTTATGGATTTAAAAATGCTATCACTAACATTATTTGAGTGAATTTTTATGACACTAGTTTAAGGAAAATATGCTTATGATTAAATTACAATTCTTAAAATAATATTAATTGTTTGATGGTAAAGATATTGTTTAAAGACATTGGTTTTAAAAAATATACTTTATATTTTAAAAATAATGTTCATGGAGTGAAAGTTTTAACCTGAAAATTTCTATATCAGATTCCTAAAGGTAGATATTTTACCAAAAATGCTATCCAGCCTATGGAAAATAGCACAAGCTTGATACCAGGTTGGGGGGTTGCGGATATTGGTTTGCTTTGTTTTGTTTGTTTGAATGGAGATATAAGAATGCTTATTTTGAAACAGAAAGAAGAAATCATATCCTCTGCTGCTGCTGCTGCTGCTGCTAAGTCGCTTCAGTCATGGCCGACTCTGTGCAACCCCACAGAGGGCAGCCCACCAAGCTTCCCTGTCCCTGGGATTCTCCAGGCAAGAACACTGGAGTGGGCTGCCATTTCCTTCTCCAATGCATGAAAGTGAAAATGAAAGTGAAATTGCTCAGTAGTGTCTGACTCTGAGCGACCCCATGGATCCTCTAATAGGACCTAAAAAGCAATAATAATTTGACTTCTTTGGCAGTCCAGTGATTAAGACTACAGGCTTTCTCTGCCAAGGGCCTGGGATAGATTCCTGGTCAGAGAGCTAAGATCCTACAAGCCCTGTGGTATGGATAAAAATGAATGAATAAATAAATAGATCCAATGCAGTAATGAGAGGCAAAGTAACCGAAGTATCAAAGCATCTACATAACTGGCTAGACCTCACTTTCCCTCCCTCTCTTCTCTGTGCTCCCATCACAGGAGTTGCCCTTTTCACATGCACCAGAAACACTCTCCTCTTGGTGCCTTTGTTCTTTCTCCAAAAGAGCCTCAGTCTGGTATGAAGCCACTTCCCTACTTGCATTCACTATTGCAGCCTGGATTATGTAACACATCAAGTGCTCCATGCCACCTGCTCAAATGGTAAATGACTCTTCTCAAAATCGCATCGAGAATGAAATTGAAATTTAGACCCTTTAAAGCTGAATTCCTCTGCTGAGTTTATGATTAACCTCTGCATCTACAGCTTGACTCCTTTTCTTTTCCTGAACCTGTTCCCCTCAAGATTGAGGACTATTAAAGAAATGGGGAGGGTGATTGAAACCATATGCAGGTCCCTGTGCCCCTGTCTGAAGTTAAAGGCTTTTGCTTTAATCTTCCCAGCCTCCCCAGAATCTCTGAAGGGTGGTTCAAGAGTAAACTATTAGGAAATAAAAAGATGTAGAAACAAAGAAAAGCTGGTGGGTTAGGATACTGGAAGCAATTTAGACTCTAAACCAGCCACATGGAGTCACTGAACACCAAGTTACCTGAAAGATATAAATAAAAGTCAAACACACATTCCCTATGCTGTTTTTACAGGAAGCAGTCCCCAATAAAATGAAAACTGTGGACCACAGCACTTAGGCCCTGGGCCAGAAACCTGAAATCAGAAAGCTGATTTTGCTTGTAATTTCATATTGATGCCAGCCAAACAGAATTGTGCAAGAGCTGATCACACACCCTGAAATGCCTTCCTTTACACTATCTTTAAAATCTCTTCCCTGAAAGCCTTTGGAAAATACAAGTGTTTTCATCATGAAGTGCCTGTTCTCCTTGCCTGGTGCCTGCAATAAACGCTGTGCTCCCCTTCAGCATAACCCATTCTATCGTTCTATGTAAATGGACTTTATTATGCATGAGAGAGTGGATCTAAAGTTGTGCTTGCTAACTGAATCAGGGCCAAACCAGGGCTATATGTCTGTCTGTCTGAGGAGCCATGGTTTCTTTTTTTTTTTGGCCTGGGAAGATGGCCATTTCCTAGTGACTCAAATGTTTCCTCCCTCCTTAAAGCAGCAGCTGTGGTAAGACTAGGATGCAGAAATTAATAGTTTATTGACAGCAATCCTAGCAAGCAGGATTATGAGGCAGGGAAAATAGAAAACCTAAAGTCAGTCTAACCTCACACAGATGAATCCACCAAAGTTATGAGAATCCGCAAAGGGCCCAGAGATGTAAGTGGACACCAAGAGGTGCCAGTTACATCTTCCTCATTATCTGGATACATTTTATGTCTTACAGTTGCCCTATAGTAATTTACAGATAACTTTATTTTCTGTAGATTACAGCATTCTATAGTTTTAAATGTAAATTTTCAATTTTTTTTAAACCCTGTTTTTATAGCTATGACATGCTATTCTTCCTTCTTTATGGAAGAAAAACATATTCTTATCATTTGAATTCAGTAAATTTTATCCAGGCCATGGATAAGTGGATAAACAATCTTGGACAAATTTGACACAGTTATTTGTCACTTCCAATGAAAATCAAATTCAGTCATTAATATTTAGCTTCTTGAATCAATGTATTATTTATTTGCTACTTTTCTACTCTGTGTCAGTGACTGTGCTAAACCCTAACATTAAACAGGCAATAGTTAGATTCCCAAGAAAATTCATAGCATACAAAACTATTCCTTATACTTTGGAACCTGTCTGATATATACATACATATATCAGATTTGCAGGTTCAGCTTCATTTATCTAAACCTGAAGAGGTACAGGGATTATTTATATTTATTATTGCCAGTACCCAGCAATGTGATCTGAAGAAGTCCAAGTACAGAGGAGGATGTAGATTTAAATGTTTTTCAGTCATTTAGATACATTTTATGTTTATATTTTCCTATTATAATAATTTTTAAAGTGTTCAGAGTTATAAATTCCAGACCTTCCACTTCTCTCTCTCTCAAGAGGTCCATTTTCCATTGTTAGTTTCCTAATCCATATAATATTAATATAGGAGAGAACAGTACATAGAAAGTAAATAAAATAAATCCTTCCATTCACATGTCCCATACCATCTTTGTAACTGACATTATCTTAAATCAAAATAAATTAATGGTATTTTATGTTAAACTTCTATAACTTTGCTAGTTTTGGTAATATAATAATTTTCACAAACTATTACAAATGGCTTCAATATTCATCTTCATGTGATCAAAGTCAATTCCAATCCTGCTATTTACTCACAAGAATACTAATTAATTTTTTAAATACCATGTTTATAATAATAAAAATATCGCTCTGTGTAATTTATACTTTTTCCTAGCAAAAAGCTCATTAGCAAGTTTAGGACTCAATAATGTTAATATTCCCAAGATGACTGATACAAAAGATTCATTATCTTTAAGCCACACTGGAATCATTGAACTGAATCATTTTATATCATTACAATTATCTTTCCAGAAATGCACTCATATAAATTTAACTAAATGCTTAAGTGGTCTATTGACCCAAAGGGCCCCATTGGTCTCTGACTTGATAATTTAATATACTAATGCCCGGGAAATAATACATACATTTTATTGCAAAGTTTTTTCCCTGTTCTCTTTGGAATCAGATAGTTGTATGGGTATAATTAGAATTTTGAAGAAAAAAAAAAGCTTCTGTTCTCAGTTTCTCTTTATGTTCATGTATCTCCTTCACTTATTACGATCAAGATTTGAGAAGATTCAGTGTACTTAAGTTTATCTTCTATGCAACTGCAATTTAACACTTTAAGTAGCATACTTTCTACCAATTTTGATTAAACTCTTTGTACAGAAAGCATTACATGGATTATTTGAAAACATATTACTTTTAGGTACATTTCCAATTATTTACTATAACATGTATATATTAGGAAGACTATTTACTAAGTTTCTCATTTTTTGTTAAGTTTTATATTCATTTTTCTTCATAATGGGAAATTTCTTAAAGCCCTAAGTCAGAGCAAGCAGGAAATACTGTTTTAAAAGATTCAGCATTAGATTGCATTTATTGTAAAAATTACATTCATTGATCTGTTGAAATTCCCTGTTTAAATGTATGAGATTGTGAGAGCATGGACTTATCAATTTATGACAGATTCCTGTTGCTCCAGAACAGTGTCTCTCCACATTGGCTACACACAGAATTGTCCCATAGACCTTTAAAAGTGTCAATATATGGACCTCACACCCAGCAATTCTGAGTTATTTAGGGTGTTGCTACTCATCAATATTTTGAAAACTCACCAAGTGTTTCTAAAGTGAAACCAAGAAAAAACGTTGGTAAAAATTTTTGAAAAGAAACCATGTTTCCTGCATTGCAGGCAAATTCTGCTTTTTTTTTTCATTTATTTTTATTAGTTGCAGGCTAATTACTTTACAATATTGTGGTGGTTTTTGCCATACAGTGACGTGAATCAGCCATGGATTTCTGTGTGTTCCCCATCCTGATCCCCTCTCCCGCCTCCCTCCCCATCCCATCCCTCTGGGTCTTCCCAGTGCACCAGCCCTGAGCACTTGTCTCATGCATCCAACCTGGGCTGCTGATCTGTTTCACCCTTGATAGTATACTTGTTTCAATGCTATTCTCTCAGAACACCCCACCCTTGCCTTCTTCTGCAGAGTCCCAAAGTATGTTCTGTACATCTCTGTCTCTTTTTCTGTTTTGCATATTGGGTTATCATTACCATCATTTTAAATTCCATATATATTCATTAGTATACTGTATTGGTCTTTATCTTTCTGGCTTACTTCACTCTGTATAATGGGCTCCAGTTTCATCCATCTCATTAGAACTGATTCAAATGAATTATTTTTAATGGCTGAGTAATATTCTATTGTGTATGTGTGCCACAGCTTCCTTATCCATTCGTCTGCTGATGGGCATCTAGGTTGCTTCCATGTCCTGGCAATTATAAATAGTGTTGCGATGAACATTGGGGTGTGCGTGTTTCTTTCAGATGTAGTTTCCTCGGTGTGTATGCCCAGGAGTGGTATTTCTGGGTCATATGGCAGCTCTATTTCCAGTTTTTTAAGAAATCTGCACACTGTTCTCCATAGTGGCCATACTAGTTTGCATTCCCACCAACAGTGTAAGAGGGTTCCCTTTTCTCCACACCTTCTCCAGCATTTATTGCTTGTAGACTTTTGGATAGCAGCCATCCTGACTGTCGTGTAATGGTACCTCGTTGTGGTTTTGATTTGCATTTCTCTGATAATGAGTGATGTTGAGCATCTTTTCATGTGCTTGTTGGCCAGCTGTATGTCTTCTTTGGAGAAATGTCTGTTTAGTTCTTTGGCCCATTTTTTGAGTGGGTCATGTATTTTTCTGGAATGGAGCTGCAAGAGTCTCTTGTATATTTTTGAGATTAATCCTTTGTCTGTTGCTTCATTTGCTATTATTTTCTCCCATTCTGAGGGCTGTCTTTTCACCTTGCTTATAGTTGCCTTTGTTGTGCAAAAGCTTTTAAGTTTTATTAGGTCCCATTTGTGTATTTTTGCATTTATTTCCAATATTCTTGGAGGTGGGTCATAGAGGATCCTGCTGTGATTTATGTCAGAGAGTGTTTTGCCTATGTTTTCCTCTAGGAGTTTTATAGTTTCTGGTCCTACATTTAGATCTTTAATCCATTTTGAGTTTATTTTTGTGTATGGTTTTAGAAGGTGTTCTAGTTTCATTCTTTTACAAGTGGTTGACCAGTTTTCCCAGCACCACTTGTTAAAGAGGTTGTCTTTTTCCCATTGTATGTCCTTGCCTCCTTTGTCGAAGATAAGGTGTCTGTAGGTATGTGGATTTATCTCTGGGCTTTCAGCAGGCGAATTCTTTATCTTCTGAGCCACCAGGGAACCCCATGAAAGTAATTCTAAACAAATGCAAACTAAGCATTTCCTTTAAATTTGTTACATTTATTATTAATTCATTCTAGTGATGCAGGAGACCTTGTAGTCATAAATAAAACACTTGATAAAAACCCTAAGCTAATTATTTTAATAATTTCACTGATAAACTAAAAAAATAAATACTCACAATGGTATACAATATACCAAATTACTTAGGTACATCTTTCCAGAATTATAAACAACTAAATATAGTCTTACGGCTTCCCTGGTCACTGAGACTGTAAAGAAGATGCCTGCAGTGCAGGAGTCCTGGGTTTGATCCCTGGGTTGGGAAGATCTCCTGGAGAAGGACATGGCAATCCACTCCAGTATTCTTGCCTGGAGAATCCCCATGGACAGAAGAGCCAGGTGGGCCACATGGGGTCACAAAGAGTCGGACATGACTGAACGACTAAGCACACAGCAAATGCAGTCTTTTAAAATAATTGAAACTAACTGACTCAAGATAAACAAAATAATTTGAATTTTCCTTAAACCATGTGTGCATGATTATGTATATATCTGTGTGGATGTGTACATGTACATATACTCCATATTCATGGAATGATCATACATGATTATGTATATGTATTATATGTGTGTGTGTTAGATAACTACTATTTTAGTCAAAAGATAATCTAGAGCTCATGAAATCTGATGAATTTCCTGGACACTGATTCAGATTCCTGTATGATCTATCTAGCTGATCTGCTCAAAGGAAAACCAGACAAGTATACTTAGCTTATTATGAACTGACTAAATTGATACCTTTAAGTTATAATCTTAATTTTATTTAATAGCTGTTTAGTAGAATAAAAGTGTTTCACAGAAATAAAGTTCTGACCCCTGCAACAAATAACACTGTAATTTAAATGATTGAAATTGTTTTATTTACTCAACATTTTCTTCTTAGAAGAAAATTTCACCAGTTTTTTATGAAAAATATCAGAGATATTTAGATAAGGATTTTTATTGAGTTATACTGTATGAACAGGATAAATATGTAAAGAAAATAACAACCTTAAAACTTCAAGCTATTTATTTCTAAACTTCCCTACCTGCATGCTAAGTTGCTTTTAGTCGTGTCCAACTCTTTGGGATCCAATGGATAGTAGCCTGTGAGGCTCCTCTGTCCATGGAATTCTCCAGGCAAGAATATTGCAGTGGGTTATTATGCCCTGCTCCAGGGCATCTTCCGGACTCAGGAATCAAATCTGGGTCTCCCATATTGTAGGCAGATTCTTTACCATCTCCATCACCAGGGAAGCCCAAACATCCGTTCGTATCCTTAAATAAAATGTATTCAGAAGCAGTTTGGTTTAGGAGCAGAGTTAACTTTGAGCATATTAAGCTTTCAGCCATTTACTTCTCTCTCATAATTTTCATTTTTTTACCTTTATTCTGAGTATAATAGTGCATATAAGATATTGATTAAGGTTTTTGAAGTGTAAAGATAATAAATCAGAAACATGTGACATGCAATAGATGTTTAAAATATTAGAATTAATATATTTGTTGAATTAATTCATTTCATTATTTAATGAGATGACTTCTCAATGGATGGGGCAGGAGATGTAGGTGAATTCTGTTCAGGAATATTTTTCAAGCAATCTTGTCAATAATTGATTCTTTGCTATAGTGATTATAAGCATTTTAAAAGGGGGAATAATCCATGATGTTGGAAATTTACATTTTAAACATTATTTTAACTCTGGCACGGTTGAGTGAGATCATTTTTAGGTGGGAAAGTGAGAAAGAACTAAAGTCAAGAAGATTCTGTATGTGAATATTGGCAGGAATTCAAGTAAATGATCTGATTGCTAGTCAAACAGAATTTATTTAAATCTGTTCAAGTAAAATAGGTTCAGAAGATTTAGGGTGGTAGAATATCGATCCTATAAAATAATGAGCAAAGTTTCTTTGACCTTAAGTCATATGGGCAATGGAAAGTAAAGACCCTGGCACTTTTGTTTCTTAATTAAATGTGTATTATTATTTTTTATACAGATGCTGATAAAATGATTGAAAAATGACTACCTTGGCCCCACCTAACACATGAGTTATTTCCATTTGTAATTTGATTTTGTACTTTTATATCTTCAAATATAATTTTGATGTTTCTTTAGATGGATTATGGTTATAAGCAAATGTATTTCATTAGACTATGAAATAAAGGAATCTAAATTAATGGAGTTATTAATGGAGTCAGTAACTTAGAAAACTAAAAAGTAATTTAGTCACTAAAGATAGCTTGGTGCCCATAATTAGAGCAAATTCATTTATTAGCAAAGTGTCAGTCCCATAGGATGAAAGTTGAGACCTTTTAGAATATTTTCTTATTTCAATTTCCATTGTTTTTAGGTTTATCTCACAGAGATTACCTACAATTTAATAATTATCTGCAATATTACCTAACTGTGTCTTATGACTTGTTTTTGAAAATATGTACTTTAAAAACAGATGGTAAGATGCTAAAAAGTTAGACTATAAAGCAAAAAAATGTTCTAGCTACAACTTCACTTAAATATACAGGACTATCTAAAAATCTAGTTCCAGTCTAACTAATGAAGTTTCTTGTCTGAAGTTGAAGACTCCATTCTTTTAATGCTGTATATATGGTGAAAGTGAAAAGACCCTAATGCTGGGAATGATTGAAGGTGGGAGGAGAAGCGGATGACAGAGGATGAGATGGTTGGATGGCATCCCTGACTCAATGGACATGAGTTTGAGTAAGCTCCCAGATAGGGAAGCCTGGCGTGCTGCAATCCATGGGGTCGCAAAGAGTCAGACACGACTGAGCGACTGAACAGAACTGATGGTGAAAATGGCAATGTATAAAAAAATTCTGGAAAATATTGCAACTTTGCAGCATCTATACCTGTGAAAACATCTAGACTTACTTGTATTAGCAAATCTTATGAGTTAGATGAAGTCCCGTGACTGTAATGACTCACAGAAAACCCTAGGAAACCATGTTCTGCATAGAGGATCCTTAATTGCCTCAGCACAAGTGTGCATCTGTAATGAAATGCATAAAAATGAACTGAGTGTACTCCAAATGCATCTGAGGTTTACTCTTTTTGACAAGAAAAACATTTATATGATTAGAGAGTGATTGCATCAATTGTAGCAAATACAACAGTGTTTGTTTTTGATCGGTCATCAACTCTTAGTGGCAAAATGGTTAATGAAATACTATCAGCACATTCATATGCCACTTACATACAATATACAAACATTTAAGTATTCTGTACTAGTCTTTAAAGATTATCCAACAAGATTTTATACATTTATTGAAAAAGAGAAGAGAGAGAAACACACTGTTCTTTATTCATGTACATTAGATTCCTCTCTACTGTGCAGAATCATAAACAAAGCTCTAAAATACACCAAAAATGAAACAATCATTTTATTGGTTATTTCAAAACCTTGAAAATGTTGCTTAGTAACTAGATTGCAAGTAGTTTGTATCATTGAATTCAATTAATTGCTTAAAAATAAGTGCTGTAAAACATTTTGGTTCTTCATTTTAATTTTCATCTCTACATTAATGACCAACACTTTGAACTAAAATTGAAGTTACTTTTTAGTTTTTATCTCCTGCACAATACTAGCAAGTATTAAATGAATACTTCATTCAGGTATTAAATGAATACTGACCAATTGAAATGAATACTACTACTGATGATAAAAAACAAATGGGCTTCCACCTGCAATGTAGGAGACTTGGGTTCGTATCATGGTCTTCATAGACTGGGACCTGGGGACTGGAGTCGACGAGAAGAGGGATGCAGGGGACCCAAGTCTCGAGTGAAACAAGGGTGCTTTATTTGCAGAAACACATGTTTATATACCTTCATACAAGGCAGTAAACAAATTAAGCAAAAACAGTCAAGCAAATAACAATCTTCAAAGGGCCAGAAAGCATTTCATATCCTGAGTAAGTGGGACATAACTGAATAGATTACCTTTAAGTAAAAGGTCACTGAAGGGAGTCACTGAAAGGAATCCAAGCAGGTGCCCTTTCTCATGATCTCAGTCCTGAGAACTGTGTGCAGCTCTGCTCATTCCTGTTTTCCAGGAATTGATAAGGAACAGAGAGTCTTTAAGGAATGGCACACAAAGGAAGAAAATAACATATAGGATCCCTTAAAGTTGAACGTCCCCTGACAGGTTCGATCCCTGAGCTGGGAAGACTCCCTGGAGAAGGGAAAGGATGCCCACTCCAGTATTCTGGTCTGGAGAATTCCACGGACTGTATAGTCCATGGGGTTGCAGAGACGTGACTGAGCAACTTTCACTTTCACTGAGAAAAATAATTTATTCCAGTTTTAATATTCAAAATTATGATTAAATATTTACAGAAAATGTATATATATATGTGTGTGGGGGGGTGTATATATAGCATTATACATGTAAACACAAAGTTAATCAGTGTTTGCTCTGCTGTATTGTTTAGTATTTTGGGAATAATACTGATGATATTATGGGAAGATCCGATGGCTCAGCAGGTAAAGAATCTGCCTCCAATGCAAGAGGAGGCACAGTATCTCCAAAACAGGAGATACTGGTTTGATCCCTGGGTTGAGAGATCCCCCAGAAAGGGAAATGGTAACCCAGTTCAGTATTCTTACTTGAAAACTCCCATGGACAGAAGAGCCTGGTGGGCTACAGTCCACGGGGTCACAAAAGAGTTGAACTCAACTCAGCAGGCAAGCACAAGGCAGACAATGACAATGTTTACATTATTTTAAATTACATTTCTCATAGATCAGGTGTATTCATTTATTTTTAAAAATCTATTTATCCCCTAAGTCGTCTCTGTAAAGAATTCTCAGAAAGATAAAGACCAATATAGTATACTAACGCATATATATGGAATTTAGAAAGATGGTAATGATAACCCTATATGCAAAACAGAAAAAGAGACACAGATGTACAGAACAGACTTTTGGACTCTGTGGGAGAAGGTGAGGGTGGGATGTTCTGAGAAAACAGCATCGAAACATGTATATTATCAAGGGTGAAACAGATCACCAGCCCAAGTTGGATGCAAGAGACAAGTGCTCAGAGCTGGTGCACTGGGAAGACCCAGAGGGATGGGATGGGGCGGGAGGTGTGAGGGGGGATCGGGATGGTGAACACATGTAAATCCATGGCTGATTCATGTCAATGTATGGCAAAAACCACTACAGTATTGTAAAGTAATTAGCCTCCAACTAATAAAAATAAATAGAAAAAAAATTCTCAGATATGGTTACTTAAAAAAAATGTTGTAACATACTATGAACAGAAATTAATTTCACATAAACTCTTACAATTTTAAAAAGACAATATCTAGAACAGCATCAAGTATTAAAGATTTACTTATAAGATCTTATTTTTATTTTTAAGTAGTCAATTTTATGAAATTGTATCATAGTGTAATAAAAGGTTAATATCTAATTTAAGAAGTCAGATTTTGCCCTGCATTTATCCTGCATGTTTTTTTTGTTGTTGTTGTTTGTTTTTCTAATGTAACAGCAATTTTTCTAGTGATAATAATCATGTAAAGTGTTTCTATTCTCTGAGTTTATTCACTAACTTATTCCAATGTTTTGGTCTTCTGAAATATTTATTCAGTCTCTAGAAATTCATTACTCTTGCAAATAATTGGAGCTCTATTTAAGGCAATTGATGTGTTAATCAGACTTGTTTGCTTCAAATAATAAAACTACAAGTTAAACCAATTTTGAGACTAATTTTGCCAAGAGTCAGAGGCATTATGTGCCTCTATGTTTCAACAAGTGTCTTCATTAAAAAAAAAAAAAAAAAACTAAATAAAAGGAAATAAATACTTACCTTTATTTCACTTGTCTATTTAAAATAATTCAGTATTGATCATGTACAAAAACATTGAAACAAAAAACTAACTATATACAGTTACAAGAAATGATTTTTAGTATTAGGATATTTTTTAATGGAAAGAGAAAATTTTGCATATGCTTTGACCTTCGGTTTAGGTGATTCTGAGTAACTTTAATGAGATTAGCTGACAGATGTTTATTGATACTCACTTTCACAATTCATCAATACTTATTTCCTGAATGCAAGAGTTGCTTTTCCTTTGGTTCTGAAGGTGAAGCAATAATTGTTATATTTGTACTGTTTCTGTGAGAGATCAGTCCTATCTGACCCTTTGCAACCCCATGGACTGTAGCCCACCAGGATTCTCTGTCCTTGGAATTTTCCAAGCAAGAAAACAGGAGTCGGTTGCCATTTCCTTCTCGAATATCTGTAGTATTGAAAGAACTTCATCAATGCTGTCTTTTTTTTTTTTTTTTGCTTTTACTTTCATTAATATTTATTAGAGTATAATTGCTTTACAATGCTGTGCTAGTTTCTACTGTAGAGCAGAGTCATCCGCATGCATGCATACATCCCCTCTCCCTGGGTTTCCTTCCCATTTAGGTCACCACAGAACACTGAGCAGAGGGCCTGATTTAAGCTGGCAGATATAAAGTGGATAGGATTTAAGGTTGATGGATAAAAACCTCTCCTTTAAGTAATGCTTTCCTTGACTTTTTTCTGGTAGAATAAATTTTACTTGCAAAAAAAAGAAAAAACTAATTTTTTGACTTTGCAGTCATAGGGAATTTAATCTATATGTTGTTTTCATTATTGCAATTTGCTTCATTTTTCTACTATTTGTTATGGTCTAAATACATTAGTAGTTTTCCATCTAAAATAAATAAATAAATATTGAATATCAATCCAAAGGGTTGGCTTGGAGAAAAGGAAAAAGTTTTACTTTTAATCTGTATTTAATATTAATTGACCAGACTAATAATATAAGTCAAGAACTTAATGGATGAATCCATTAATTTTTTTAATAAATGATTTAAGATTTAGCTTTCTGATAAAATTAAAAATGTAGAAATCTAAAAATAGATTTACCATATGATACAGAAATCCCACCTCTGGGCATATAGCTGGATAAAATTCTAATTTGAACAGGTACAGACTCACAAAACAAATTTATGGTTACCAAAGGGGAAAGGAGGGATGACTTAAGAGTTTGGGGCTGACAGATACGTGCTACTATATATTAAATAAACAAACAACAAGGATATCTTGTAATAACCTGTAATGGAAAATAATCAGACATATTCTTCAGTCATATTAATATATATATACATATATATATGTATATATATATATACATATATATATGGCAAACTGTGTACCTGAAACATCATAAATCATTTAAACTTAAAAAAAAAGGCAGAATTAAGACAAAACTGTTTGTTATTATCTTTAAGAAACTTTCCTAGCATATCACCATTGGGGAAGAAATGCTTAAGAAACCTGATTTTAAATTAGATAAGTTAGCAATGCATATCCTGTATAAGAATGTAGTCTATTATTTAAAATTTTCATTTTAAAATATTTCCTTAGTGTGTCTCCTTTTCTGAAGTTTAACATTATGAGTCAGCAAAATACAGATCATGAGAGTACTACAGGACTGAAGCTGACTGACTCACCAGATATTTGTCAAGCTGCAGTGTTATGCTGTCATTTTCCTCCCCTTGTGGCAAATATTGTTGCAAATTATAGAAGGGACATAAAAAAGCAAGCAGTTCCCAAGCTCCAGGCAGAAGAGAGAGGACTAAAATGTAACTGAACAACTTTTAAAGTTTATGTCATCAGTAAAGGGATGTCTGCATTGAGATGAGAATGAGGCAGAATCAGTATCCTTCTAGGTGACACCGTCTGGGTCGCATTCTGCATCTTCCCGGTGGTTAGCTGGGTCTGTTGTTTCCTTCTTAATGGCTGGAATCAGAGAGAGTCTTTGCACATGAGTTCATTTTGACTTTTCTTTTTTCCTCCATTTATATAGGTCAGATTGAATACATTCATCCTACAATAAGTTACTTGTAAGTAAGGTGACAACTAAAATTATCTTGAATATGTTAGCTTTTATATTACTTTTCTCACTTAGAGATTTCAAAATAACTTTTGCTGCTATAGTCAATTGTCCTTAAGAGCATCTTCTATTATGAACTATTATGTGATAAAAATAGTGATAGGAGCTGCATTTAAGTTCCCAAATACATGCATTATTTCGATGATTATTTTTACTTATTTAGGTTTTATACAAAAGTTTTATGAGACAGCGATGTCAGATTTATCTTTCCTTGAAATGCTAAAAATGAATATTTAGGATGCCTGATTTGAATTATTGTATTGAAGAGAAATACACTGGAAGATGCTCACTGTAAGATAGTTTCAGACTTATTGACATCATGGGTTAGTTGGGAATGAGAATACACATTTTTAAGCATTTAAAAATTTAACTTTAATGTGCATTAAAGTGTAAATGAAATTAAAGGGCATGCAAATTAAGTATGAATATTTACTAAAAATCATATCACAAAGCAGTAAATTACTGTATAAAGAGAACAGATATGATGATAAGAAAAACAAAAATGATGAAAACAATAAGAAAATATGAAGAAAAACAATGAGAAAATATGAAAATATAATGAACTATCTGTTCATAAAAGAAGATATAGAAAAGCTGAATAGTCTGTGAAAATATGTTTAATTTAATTAATAAGGAAATGAGAAGTAAGTTAATTATGAAATATATTTTTTTTCTTATCAAATTTCCAAATATTTATGAAATATGTTAAAAATATTCAGATAGCAGTTTTGTGAGAAATGTGATCTCAACTTATTGTCAATATATTTGCTTTTTTGTTTGTCTTTTGGCCAAAAAAATTTCATTTATTTCTAAATTATTGTATGGTTTTCAGTACTTTCAAGATAAAGAATAAACACTACAAATAAGAATTTCAGTGTGCAAAATCAAAAGTAAAGCAGACACATTCATATTCCCATATATTTAGCAATTGTGTTATATACCTATTCATATTAAGGTGAACACATATTTGATAGATTCAAATACACAAGAGAAAATATGTTCTTTAACAGACTCTCATGATATATAAAGGAGTTTTAAAGAAAGTATCTTTCAAGCTTCTGTTGCAGTTTGAAATGATACTACTTAATGCATTTTCTTACCAGTTAGGAGTAACAGTTCTGTTCTAATACTTTAGCTGTGGGATGAGGTTTAGACTACAAACCTGGACAGGAATACAACCTGAGTACTGGGCCCAGGAAGTGGTGTAGTTGATCATCTACAACCCCTTCTCTGATGATATAGCTGCATTTACTCTTCTCTTTTCATGAGAACTTAGTCAAAAGGACAAAGGCTGGCTGAGTCATTATCAAAGAGAAACCAATATGAGAAATTGTTTGTAGCTGTATTTGCTACTCAAAAATTAATCACTTTAAGGTTTAAGTCTCTTACCTGCAAATTGATATTTATACCTTGAAACCAGTCACCTCTAAATTTAATGCAAATATTTCAGATGCCTCCATTGCTCAAAATAACTTGAGCAGTTTTTCAACAGCCACTTGGAATGAATCCATTTGTCTTTGAGCATAAGAGAGAGGCATAACTTTGATGAAGTCACACTTATGTTTTCTTAATACAGTGCTGATGAATCCAGAAGAGAGTCTGGCACATGATAGGCATTCAGTAAATTTGTTTTTAAAGGATAATTGGAGGGAGAAGGGGTTTCGGTGCCAAATAGGTATCTAATTTCCTCCACTTAATCAATTCAGGTTCTTGAATCAATTCATAGTTAACCAAATGTGCAATTATTTGTGAATTAAAAGTAACATATATGAATTTCTGAAAATATGCCTAGTACACAGTAGACATTCATTGAACACTGAATAATGCATTCAGTTTACTTTTAAAGTAGAATGAGACAAAGGATGGCTAATATCCTTGTCAATTTCTTGTATAAATAAACATAATTCACCTTTATTGAACATAAGCTCATGTCAACCAGGAAGCAAGACAGTAAAAACTTGGAAGGATGTCTTACAGTCTATAATTGATGCTTGCTATTTTGGGGATAGTAATTACAGATAAATGAGTGAGATAAATGAATGATATTATTGGTACATATTCTAATAGGAAGATATCAAAATAAAATTAATATCTAATTCAATACCTCATAGTACAGTTTAGCAACTAAAGAAAATTTTGTTTAAAAGTCATGATATGAGGCATACAAGTGGGGCAGGTAGCTGTATAGTCATCACAAACACATGCAAAAGCAGTGAAAGTTCCTCTGAGCTCTGCTGTCAGTAAGTGTAACATGTTTAAATTAAGTCCAGACTGTGTATTATAGGGTGATAAGTATAGGGTAGTCAGGAGTTGGTTTCCTTAATCTTCACCCTTTGATGTGATAAATATGTTACACTGTGAATGTTACCTTATGTGGCAAACAAAATTTATGCATATGATTAAGGGTTTGGACCTGAAGATGGTAAGATTGTAATGAATTGTCTACAGGGTATTATTTAACCACTGCGTGTGCTTAGTCACTCAGTCCTGTCCAGCACTGTGTAACCTCATGGACTGTAGCCCGCCAGGCTCCTCTGTCCGTGGGGATTCTCCAGGCAAGAATACTGGAGTGGGTTGCCACGCCCTCCTCCAGGGATCTTCTCGACTTGGGGATTGAACCCAGGCTTCCGCACTGCAGGCAGAAACTTTACTGTCTGAGCTTCCAGGGAAGCCCAAGAATACTGGAGTGGGTAGCCTATCCCTTCTTCAGGGGATCTTCTTGACCCAGGAATCAACCCGGGGTCTCCTGCATTTCAGGCATATTCTTTACCAACTGAGCTACCAGGGAAGCCCACTATTTAATTACTTAAACCCTTAAAAAATTTATAAATAAAGTAAAAATCATGCATGGGAAAGGGGGAGGAGGAGAGACTCAAGCCTGAGAAGGTTTTAACCTTCTGTTAACTGGTTTTGAAGAGGCAATGGGTCATGAGTCAAGGAATTTAGGCAGCTCCAGAAATCAATAGCGACCCCACCTACTAGCAGTCAGAAAAGAAAGTCCTCAGTTTCACAGCACAATGGATTGAAGTTGACTGCAATCTGAGTGAACAGGGAAACAGAGGCCCCAGGGAAACAGACCCTCCTGCCGACACCCTGGCTTCAACCCTGGAAGACTCAAAGAGTCTGGACCCATCTAACTTCAGACCTTACTAAAGCTGTAGGATAAGAAATGTGTCATTGTATACCACTAAATCTGTAGTGATTTCTTGTGGCAGAAACAGGAAACTAATACAGGCATAATGAAAAATTCAGAATTGAACATTTTTGCTCCTTTTGTTTGCTTTTTCTCAGATCATTTCAATGAAACAAGAGAAACATGTTTAGTTCTGAGTTTTCTTAGTTAAATAAGGAAAACTCTGGTGTGAATACGTCAATATACTACCACATATTTTAAGCAAAAGAAGTTGTAAAATATTCTCACATAATTAGAACATAAATATTTCACAGTTTTAAGTTCACTGTTTAAATCCAATTTAAATAGTTTCTAAAGTTTAAATGCAATTGCTTATATGCTAAATAAGAATTTACATCATTAATTAGTTGAATCTATTTTCATTTTTTCTTAACTTTGAAATTCTGCTGACAGTCATTTCCATCTAACTTTAAAACCATTAAATAAGACTTTCCCTAAAAGAAAATTCATAGTATAGTCCTTAAATTTAAATGTGGTTTTTGTCAATTTAAAATTGTACTTAGAATTCTACATTTCAGTAATCATTTGCAAAGATAATAATATGTGTCAGTTATAAAAAAAAAAGATGTTTATTGAACTTTCTTAAGAATGTCCTAAAATTATGACTGAGTTCCTTTATTACAGACATCAAACACAGCTTCCAGATAGCAGCTGGGTGTCCAGTGAGCAACCATTTTCAAAGTCACCCAGGCCTGTGCAATGCCTGGCTGTACCAAGGCGTTTCACATGTGTCATCTCACGTATACTGTTTGTACTTTCTAAAACCATGATGCAAGACATTTACAGAGAAGTTGCTTAATTCTGGGAGATTGTATGGTCCAAGATCTAACAACAGTTTTCTGGTTCTACTATTAACAAGTAATCAAACCCTTTTGGGATTCCTATTTCTGGTTCAGACATTGTTGCTCTTTCGAAACTAAAGCAGTGTCACTGCCTACAGTTGGAATATATTCTAAGGCCAGATCATACTCCTTTCTTTCTTTTTTTTTGTTTTTGTTATTTCCTGTATGCTTCCAGCAGTCTCATGTTACTTGAAGGTCTAGAATGTTCAAAAGCCTAATCAATGTGCTATGGGATTCACAGGGATCTTCCCAAGAGTAAGACTCCATGTAGGAAGAGAGACAATAAATAATCAGAATATTAATCCACTACCCATGTACTTGACTCGGTGGTAGAATGGATCCTCTGGCCAGAGAAATCCAGTATTTATTTAAAGCTGCCATAGGCCAGGGATACATAGACCTTAATATGGATTAAATTAATGGTGCAGAACAGGAACAGAGTGATAAGAACAGCAGTTAGTAAAAGTGGGGAAAGAGTAATTTAGAAAATTATACATGTAAGATACAATAACAAGTATCTCAGCCTAAAGGTGGAGTGAACAATAATAGTAAGAATAAGAATAGATACATATTGAATCCTTTAAAAAGTTTTAATCTTTTCCTGGAATCACAAAATAGAATTAGGAACTTCCCTGGTAGGACAGTGGTTAAGAATCCACTAGCCAAGGCAGGATCCATGGGTTTGATCCCTGGTCCGGGAAGATCTCACATGCTACAGAGCAACTAAGCCCATGGGCCACAACTACTGAGCCCTCATGCTGTTAAGCACTGAAGTCTGTTTGCCTAGAACTTGTGCTTTGCAACAAAAGAAGCCAATACAATGAGAAGCCCATTCACTGCAAAAAAATACACCCTTTCTCCACAACTAGAGAAGGCTTGCATGCAGCATTGAAGGACCAGAACAACTACAAATAAATAAATGAAATAATGAATAACTATTTTTTAAAAAGATAAATCTTGAAGGGAGTTGTTTTGTTAAGTCTCTACCTCTCTGAATCTCTGTGATTATTTGAGAATTACAATGACCCAAATTTTCTGAAAATGTGAAAAAAGTTAAAAAAATAAAAACCTGCACAAACTCAAGAGAAAGCAAATTTTCATATCCTCTGTTCTGATGTAGTCAGGAAGGATAAAAAACAAAACAAACAAACAAAAACAAGAACTCCCTGAAGTCAAACCCAAAAGCTTGAAGAACAATGTATGTGGTTGCTGATGCCAGGAAATGGAATCAGGCTCTGATCAAGGAAACACACGAGCCCCAGCTTAAGGGCCCCCTCACAACTTCAGCACAGCTGGGTATTGCAGTTGCTTCTGACCAAAGACCTTTATGTCTCCTGTTCTTATTTCATGCATTCGTGGTGGCTTTCTTGTGTCTCCTTCACCATTCACTGTTTGGTAAGGAATGTGTATCATTGTTCTCTAATCAAGGGAATTTACATCCAGATTTCATGCAGAGACCAACAGATCACCGAGAGTGTCTGGGCTTTGGTTAGATATCGAGACTGGTAAGAACTTCAAATTTCCTTCTTGAGAAGGCATGGAAAATATACAGCTAAACCTGATAGAACATCCTTTCATTAACATATTCTTGATAAACTATATCTCTGCTTTTTATATTCAAACATTGTAGACTGGGAAAAAAATATAAAAATATAATGCAATGTTTATTTAGTAAAATTGTATGTGAGAAAAATCTTGAATTGTACAATGAATTTGGTGGATGGAACTTCTAAATAAATTATAGATAGATACCTGCATGCCAGTCAAGAAGCAACAGTTAGAATTGAACATGGAACAACAGACTGGTTCAAAATTGGGAAAAGAGTACATCAAGACCATTGATCATCACCATGCTTATTTAAATTATATGCAGAGTACATCATGAGAAATGCTGGGCTAGATGAAGCACAAGTTATAGTCAAGATTGCCAGGAGAAATATCAATAACCTCAGATGCAGGAACATCAACCTAATGGCAGAAGTCAAAGAGGAACTAAAAGAGCTTCTTGATGAAGATGAAAGAGGAGAGTGAAAAAGGTGGCTTAAAACTCAACATTCAGAAAACTAAGATCATGGCATCTGGTCCTGTCACTTCATGGTAAATAGATGGGGAAAAAGTGGAAACAGTGAGAAATTTTGTTTTCTTTTGAGAGAGTTAATTTAGGCAGGTTGATAAGGAGTCCAAGCGTAAGACTCCTTTAAGGAAGAAGTAAGCATTCTTTGTTTTTCACATTCTTTTGCTTTAGACAAATAGGCCTTATGGCAGCGGTATCTCTTGTTCAAGGACATGCTTTTTTTAGAGATTTGGATGAGTGTTATGGAAAAAGTTCTGGGTAAAAACTTCCACAGCCTTGAGCTCTGGGTTAACCTGTTCCTTCTGGATAATCTCGTGTTGATGTCATCCCAGGATGTATGTTATGGGAAAGAGTCTGGGAAAAATTCTCACAGCCTTGAGGTATTTTTTATCTATTCTCAGCAGCTAATTAAGAAGTATATAAGGCCCGGCTTAATCTAGTGAAGCGGGTACTCTCCTGCCCCCCTCCTGATGTCTATGTCAGAAGCTTTTTCTGTTACTTTCACTTTAACTAAAATCTGCACAAGTGACTGAGACCGCCTTTGGTCCCAGAGTTAAATCTTCTTTGGAGACCACTAATCCGACAGCACTGTTCCCCATTGACTGTAAGCTATCATCTTGGGGGCTCACCTGGGATCTTCAAGACAAGGGAAGTATACTCAGAGCTGGGGCTCTTTTGCTCTTTTATTGCAAAGTCTCTACTTTACTATCTCAGAAGCATATGAACCGAACTTCTTTTCTCCGGTCAGTTTTTCCTGGTGTCTCTGACCATTTCAAAACTGCTTGGGAATTAAAGCTACTAACTTAGTGTGCCTGATTGATTGTAGACTTTTAGGGACTTGCAGTCCATGCTGTTATTGTGTTTTTCTAGCAGTATCCCATTCCAAGTTTTACACGACACTGCAGGCAGAAACACATTGGGGAGCTAGCTGGAGCTCCAGCTGCAGGGATATGTCTCAGGCTGGAAATCACCATACTGACCCCAGAGACCCAAAGGCTGTTTTTTGTCACAGCTATGCCTCTGAACTATATGGATTGAGACACTGCTGGTGAGCATGAATTTCCTGAGGATGTAGATCGGAACAACCACATGTTTAGACAGATTGGAAATGCAGTGGGCTTCTTCCCATGGAGGCACTGACTCTTAGCAGAAAGTCTTCTGGGGGCTCCTGTCTCAACTCCTTAGATATTCTTTTTGTATAATCTGCTGGACAGAAATAGAAAGGTTGGCTTTGGCACTCCATGAACAGGAAATATTGTTATCATTATTATTGTTTTCCCTCATAAGGCAGCTCTCCACACCTCCTTTGTTATCACAGAGGCTGACATGGACTTATCACTTCTACCGCAGTCAGGAATATGCTCAGAAATGTGCAAGTCATGTAAAAGACAGATGTCTCCCCTAGTGGTCTCAGCTTGAGAGACATTCTGGGAAAATGTGGTGCCCTTCCCCAGGTGGCACCACAGAAAAAGGGAAAATCGAGCCAAGTTGTTAATGGTGAGAACCTGGACATCAATCTGGGATGCCATCAGATCCATCCCTGGTGCATCTCCACCCTGCCTTGGTGGTAGAATGAGGTGGGATGGTAGTGGGCTACCTGCATTGGTAAGAGATGGATTAACTCTGGCCAGGAAAAGAAGCATAGGTGGAAGGCCTGTTTCCACTCCCATCTAGAGCAGGGAGGGGCACCTCTGGCAGGAAAAAAGTCATGGCATTGCATACCACACTTTTCTCTCTTATAAGTGGGAGCTAACAATTCCAGGACCAACCTTTTGAACTGTTTCTTGGAAAAATTGGGATGAGTTTGATCCCTAGAGCCTAAAAATTCCCTTATATATAGACTTTCTTTGCTCTAAGAGGAGACCTCACTGAGAGACAATCACTGTTGGGACAGCAGCTTATCAGTCAATCTACCCCTGTCATCAGAGCCAGTTTGAACACTTCCTGGTTCAAATTTTAGCTATAATACTATGGCTAGAAAAAGAAGAGATGACATTTTTGATGCTGAATGGCCAAAATATCCCTTAGACTCTGGAGAAAATTGGTTAAAATGAAATCTTTTTGAAATTGCAAAACTGGTTCTTCTTGTACATGCAATTAGGAAAAAGCTGGCTTGTTGAAATACTTTTTTGGTGATCCTGCCTGAAAGACAGAAACATGCTGGGGGAAAACCTGAAGTTAACTTTTACCATGTCCTTGAGATACACCACATACTCTATCTGGGACTCCAGCCATGAGAAAATTGGTAGAAGAACTTCAGGCCAAGGGGGGAGGGGGAGGCAAGGAGACATTTCAAATTTCAAATAGAAAACTGTGAGGTTTCTGACTCTCTAGACTCACTGTGTCTCAGTGTGTATGTCTTCACCCTTGGACAACATTGCTGAAGGCTAATTGGCCAATGAGCTCTATTTAATTGGCCTAAAGAGAATTAAGCAGTTGCAAACCAAACAATTCCAATTCAAGAAAATTAAACAGAAATGAATTTCAGGCTTGTGTGAACTGGGGGATATTCACTAGTGAACTGATACCTGATACTGATGTTTGTTTATTGATTTAATTAACATAGACATTGTGAAATTGCTTTTACAAATGACATAGATTTGGGTGATTTATGTTTGCCAACCTAAAAAATGATGATATAAAACAAAGTTTACTATAAGTTATCACTTAGGCTCCACAATCACTGCAGATAGTTACTGGAGTCATGGAATTAAAAGACACTTGCTCCTTGGAAGAAAATCGAAGACAAAACTAGACAGGATGTTAAAAAGCAGAGACATCATTTTGCCAGCAAAGGTCTGTATAGTCGAAGCTATGTTTTTTCCAGTAGTCATGTACAGATGTGAGAGTTGGATAATGAAGAAGGTTGAGCATTGGATAATTGATGTTTTTTAACTATGGTGCTGGAGAAGATTTTGAGAGACCCTTGGGTATCAAGGAGATAAAATCAGTCCATCCTAAAGGAAATCAACCCTGAATAATCATTGAAAAGACAGATGGTGAAGCTGAAGCTCCAAATCTTTGTCCACCTGATGCAAAGAGTCAAATCACTGGAAAAGACCCTGATGCTGGGTAAGACGGAGGGAAGAAGGAGTAGGGGACAACAGAGAATCATATGGTTGGATAGCCTCACCGACCCAGTGGATGTGATTTCAGCAAATGTCGGGAGACAATGACTAAACAATGAACAACAAAGATATCTAATGACCACATTCCACACAAGAAGAAACTGAATCCAAGGTAAGTGAAATAATTTCCTGAGATTTTTAGAGCAAGCTGAGAAATGGGATGAGTTTATGGCCATAACTGAAGCTGTCTAAGGCTATGTCCCAAATGGCTCTGCATTCAATAAAAGGGAAATATCAAAGTAACCCAGAAAATTATGTCTAAGTATAGAAATTCACTGCTTGCATTTTATATAATACATGAGAATTTATAAAGATGTGCTAGTTTAAAGATACCATATAATGAATGAATTTTTCTCCAAACTATAGTTTATCCATTACATTGTCATATTATATTTTCTATATGATAAGCCTTACTCTTCTGATTTTTATATATCTATTCGTTTTTCACTTACACCTTCCAATAATTCACATGAGTTCACTTTCCTCTCCTCACTTTTTTCAGCAGGAATAGGCTACAAAGGTAACATTTTATCTTCCTGCAGTGTGTAATGTTTCATTCTGTAATTGTATAAAAAAGATACTTTCCAAAGAGTTCAGTATACTTGATGCAATGGATTTTTTTTTTTTTTTGGCCTAGCCTCTAAGTATCATATACTTGTGAATAACAGACAGTTTTCAAATGCACTTTCATTTCACTTCACATTATTTGATTCAATTTTCCCAGTAATCTGTAGAGGTAGGCGAGACAGGTTTTATTATCTTCATTTCTTTAATGAGAAAACTTGGCACTGCAAGGTTAAGTGACTGATTCAAGGTCACATTGATATTAAGTGCTAGAGCTGAATGTAAGTCTGCTTTTTCTATTATCTAGTATTCTTTCTACTAGAGTCAGATTATCCTTACTATATATTAGTTCCCTGGAGTATGCACTGTAAAAATATTTCCCTGCCCACTGTCTCCATACAAAGCCCCAAAACAGTCTCCCTTTTCACTTTCTTTTCCTTAAATGAGTAGGAATCAGCAAGCTACCACCCACAGGCCACATTTGGAGTACTGCTTGTTTTGTAAACAAATTTTGTTAAAACACAGTCTCACTCATTTACTTAGATATTTTTTATCTTTTTTTTTTTTTCTTTTTTTTACACTACAATGGCAACATTGAATAGCTGGGGCAGAGACCATAAAGCATAAAATAGTTGCTATATTCTCTGGCCCTTTGCACTGAAAGTTTGCTGACCACTTCTATAGGGCAGGCAAAGCTGAAATGCATTTCTAGACTATCTTGCCACTACTACTTTAGGAAGCTGCAGAAATTTCTGCTTGAGGTTTCCAGAAAATGATTTTTAAAAGGATAGACTTGACTAGCATGACTCTTCTTTCCCTTCCTTCCCTGTCCTTCCTTCTCTCTTTCTGTTTTTCACCTGGAGTTGCAACAACTATTTTAAATCCAAGCATAAGGTCAAACGATGGTTGTGTAGGAGAAAGAAAAGAGCCTGGGCAACTAATTACATTATGGGGCAACCTCAGAAACAGCAGAAGTCCTGGACTTCCTGGGTATAAAGACCTCCTTATCCCTTTAAGAATTGTTTGTTTCTGGCAATGAAAATATTTCTAATGAATGCACTGATATGTACTGGAGTCATAATATTGTGCTAGCTGTGATTATGGTCACTTACTACTGACTCTATCTAGGGTCCATCACCTTTGATCCTCTATCTATCTCACTCCATTGGCAATCTCATCTAGTCTCATGGGTACAGATTCTACCTACATAACGATTAGTCTTAAATATATCACATAGCCAGTCATAAATCCAACTCACTACTCAGAACTCTACCTGGATGCTCAACCATATTTCAAATTTGGCAGTTTCAAAACATGAGCCCTGTGACTGCATCTTCAATCTAGATAACAGAAAGTTTATATTTCCAGTTGTTTTCACCACAACTTTGGATTTGTCTCTTTTTCATTCTATATTCAATGGTTGAGGAAATCTGCCTAACACCCAATCAAAATATATCCAGATTTTCAGCTTTGCTCATTATCCTCTCCTCACCACCATTGTCTTTGTGTGGATTATTGTGGTGAAATGTGAAACTTGCTCAGTAGTGCCTGAATCTTTGCAATCCCATGGAGTATACAGTTCATCGAATTCTCCAGGCCAGAATACTGGAGTAGGTAGCTGCTTCCTTCTCCAGGGTAGCTTCCCAGCCCAGGGATTGAACCCAGGTCTCAGGTATTGTGGGCAGATTCTTTACCAGCTGAGCCACAAGGAAAGCCCAAGAACACTGGAGTGGGTAGCCTATCTCTTCTCCAGCAGATCTTCCTGACCCAGGAATCAAACTGGGCTCTCCTGCATTGTAGGTGGATTCTTTACCAGCTGAACTACAAGGGAAGCCTTCTGAATTATTGTAATATCCTCCTAAATTTTCTCTCTGCTCCTATCCATGTTTCATTCAGCATTTTCTCCATATCATAGCCAGAACAGTAAAAATGAAAAGATAATATCATTTATCTGCTCCAAATGTTTCGATGATTTACTGTCCTTAAATAGCAAAGTCTTAACAATGACCTACAAAGCACATTGCCTTCAGCTCCATTTCCTATCCCCAACTTTGCCATGTTATCACCCTGGCCTCATCTTATACTCACCACACTGTAATTCTAAAGTCTTGTCCTTTTCTTGTTTACCTTTGTCCCAAAGGTGTATTATTTACTGCAGTTTATTATGGAGCATTCTCCTATTAGATTCCTTTCTTTCTGTAGAAACTAGTCTTAATCTTTATTCCCACAGACATGTCAAAATAAATATTCACAGTCTGTAATTCATGAGTACATCTCTTGGTTCACTTTTTCTTCATATTAGCCTAATAACTGCTTCTTTCCTGATAGGATATCTGATTCTCTTAAGATTTTTTTTTTCAATATACAGTTTTAGGAATATTTAATTAAAGCTTACTTCACATAACCTGATCTGCCATCACAAGAAATACCAAGCCTTTAGAAAATGTCTTCAAGAATAATTTAGATGGTAAAAAATTGACAGCACTTGCAAGACTCAACATGTTCTACAATTTCCTTTATTCTATAAAGAGTTTTTTTTAATATAACATGCATTCCTTCCTGAAGTTGCATCCAATCTTAGTACATATACATGCACATACACACACATACATACACAAACACAATAACTAAAACTCAAGGAAGCTGATTACTAGGAATATAATGAACTTTCTTGTCACCAAACAAAAAATTATCCTGTATCTACTTAAGTAACAAGCTAAATATAATAACATAAGATAAAACAGATAACAGGAGCTATGAAGATCATTTGCTAATATTTGACAAGTAGGATTGATCCATGAAGTGCTTATGAATTCAAATTAAAATCTACCTGTGATTTCCTTAAAGTAATACCTCATTATTTTTTGTTTAGACTGTTGCTGGATTCTGTCCTTTTTCCTAACTGCAACTGCTTCATTTCTTCCTGTGAGGTTTCAAGAATTCAGCGTGGAGGCAATGCCGCTCTTCCTCTCTGGGTGTTAATTTGAGCCCCTACACTTCTGTCACTAAAGTGATCACACAGAAGAGAGTGAGCCAAAAGCTGCCTGTGGAAGATAATGTGTGCTACTTCACACAGTAAAACGGAGAAACTCAAGAGTTGAAAATATGAAGAAAACCTCATTTTTAAAAACTCATTCTATAACTTTTGGAATACATTTTTTAGTTCCTTAGTCACAAAGGAAAACATAATAGTATGGAGTAGTATCTCAACATAGGGAATTTAAATCAGACAATATCAGTTAATAGTGACTACACTGTTTTATTTAGATCTCCATGTACTCCCAAAATAAAGATCTTGGATTATAAATAAAGATTATAATGAGATTAAATCCCTCTAGAAGGGGACAACAGAAGATGAATTGATTGAATGGCATCACTGATGCAATGGACATGAGTTTGAGCTAGCTACATGAGTTGGTGAAGGACAGGGAAGCCTGGCATGCTGCAGCCCATGGGGTCACAAAGAGTCAGACATGACTAAGCAAGTGAACTGAATCCCTCTGAAAACCAGATCTTTGTGACCCCATGGATTACAGCCTACCAGGTCCATCTGTCCATGGGATTTCTCAGGCAAGAATGCTGGAGTAAGTCACTACTTCCTTCTTTAAGGGATTTTCCTGGCCCAGGGATCAAAGCCATGTTTCCTGCATTGCCAGGCAATTTCCTTACTACAGAGCCACAAGGAAAGACCTTAGTAAGTAATTACATGCTGTTAAACACACACACACATACAAAGGTAATGTTAAATTGAAGAACACTTACATAAAATACCAGTTATATATATGGCATATGTTTTATACACATACATACACACACACACACACACACACACACACACACACACACACACACATAATATATGTATAAGTGTATATATATATATATATATATACATATATATATATGTATATACACACATATATAATATATATATACATATATACATACATACATATATATATATATATATATCATATGGGTCAGCAGTGGCCTGCCACAGTGGTAGGGGCTCTGGGTGCAGCAGACCTGGGTATGACATAAGCCATCTTGGGGCAGGTTGCCATTAGCCCCACCATAGAGCTGCCAGAGCTTACACAGGACTGGGAAAACAGACACTTGGAGGGCACAAACAGAACCTTGTGTTTACCAAGATCCAGGAGAAAGCAGCAGTGAGTGACCCCACAAGAGGTTGAACCAGACTTGCCCATAAGTGTCCAGGAGTATCTGGCAGAGGCATGAGTTAATGGTACTCTGCTGCAAGGTTGGGGGCACTGAGTCTGGCAGTGAATACAGGGAAATTTTGAAAGAGGTAACCATTATCTCAATTACTTCCACCATAGTTTGGCCTCAGGTTAAACAACAGGGAGGGAACACAGCCCCACATATCAACAGAAAATTGGATTAAAGATTTACATAGACCTGCCCATCAGAACAAGACTCAGTTTCTCCCTCAGTCAGTGTCTGCCACCAGGAACCTTCCATAAGCCTCTTATGCTTACCCATCAGAGGGCAAACAGAATGAAAACCACAATCACAGAAAACTACACAAACTGATCACATGGACTACAGCTTTGTCTAACTCAATGAAGCTATAAGCCATGCCATATAGGGCCACCCAAGACAGTTGGATCATGGTGGAGAGTGCAGACAAAACGTGGTCCACTGTAGAAGTGAATGGCAAGTCACTTCAGTATCCTTGCCTTGAGACTCCAAGAAACAAGAAAAGGCAAAAATATAGGACACTGAAAATGAACTCCTCAGGTTGGTAGATGCCCAATATACTATGGGAGATTAGTGGTGAAATGACTCCAGAAGGAATGAAGAGACGGAGCCAAAACAAAAGCAACACACAGCTGTTGATGTGACTGGTAATGGAAGCAAAGTCCGATGTTATAAAGAGCAATAATTATCTATAGAGAAACAGATCACCAGCTCAGGTTGGATTCATGAGACAAGTGCTTGGGCCTGGTGCACTGGGAAGACTCAGAGGGATTGGGTAGAGAGGGAGGTGGGAGGGGGGATCAGGATGGGGAACACATGTAAATCCATGGCTAATTCATGTCAATGTATGAAAAAACCCACTATAATATTGTAAAGTAATTAGCCTCCAACTAATAAAAATAAATGAAAAAAAAAAAAAAAGCAATATTGCATAGCAACCTGGAATGTTAAGTCCATGAAACAAGGCAAATTGGAAGTGGTCAAACAGGAGATGGCAAGAGTGAACATTGACATTTTAAGAATCAGTGAACCAAAATGGATTGGAATGGGTAAATTTAACTCAAAAGGCCATTCTATCTACTACTGTGGGCAAGAATCTCTTAGAAAAAATGGAGTAACCATCACAGTTAACAAAACAGTCTGAAAAGCAGTACTTGGATGCAAACTAAAGAATGACAGGAGGATCTCTGTTCATTTCCAAGGCAAACCATTCAATATCAGAATAATCCAAATCTATGCCCCAACCTGTAATGCTGAAGAAGCTGAAGTTGGATGGTTCTATGAAGACCTATAAGACGTTCTAGATCTGGCCCTCAAAAAATATGTCCCTTTCTTTTTCTTTTTTTTTTTTTGTGTGTGTGTGTATTTTTTTTTTTTTCATTTATTTTTATTAGTTGGAAGCTATAGATGGAGAAACTTTGGAAACAGTGAGAGACTATTTTGCGGGGCTCTAAAATCACTGCAAATTGTGACTGTAGCTATGAAATTAAAACACACTTGGTCCATGGAAGAAAAACTATGACCAATCTAGACAACGTATTAAAAAGCAGAGACATTACTTTGCTGACAAAGGTCCATATAGTCAAAGCTATGGTTTTTCCAGTAGTCATGTGTGGATGTGAGAGTTGGACTATAAAAAAGGTTGAGTGCTGAAGAATTGATGCTTTTGAACTGTGGGGTTGGAGAAGACTTTTGGGATTCTCTTGGACCTCAAGGATATCAAACCAGTTAATCCTAAAGAGATCAGTCCTGAATATTCATTGGAAGGACTGATGCTGAAGCAAAAACTCCAATACTTTGGCCTCCTGATGCAAAGAACTGAGTCACTGTAAAAGACCCTGATGCAGGGAAAGATTTAAGGCAGAAGGAGAAGGGAACAACAGAGGATGAGATGGTTGGATGGCATCACTGACTTGATGGACATGAGTTTGAGTACATGCTTGGAGTTGGTGATGGACAGGGAAGCCTGACACTCTGCAGTCCATGGCATAAACCAATAACTATTTACAAATTGTGTTACATGTATGGAAATGGATCTATTTGCAAGGAATCATCTTGTTTATGTTTTCTGTGTTTCATCTAAATGTTTATATGGCTAAATAAATTAATAAAATAATCTGAATGAAGGCAGATATAATAGAGAGGAAACATTCACTGAATGTGTGAATATATATATATATATATATAACCATAATATTATACACAGAAAGCAGAACCTTTGTTATACATCCATAAGCTGAATATATTTATGTATATGAAGCCCAAATATGGTTCTCTCACAAGGCACAGATGCTGTCTCTGATACTTCAAAGATACAAGGTTATACACTTATATGCTTCACAATAGATGTTCAACCTCACAAACTGAAATCTAGATTTATTTGTTTCTTTAATTAAAAAAAATGGAGTAATGTTGATTTACACATGTATGCTATTTTAAAGAGTTACTAGGGAATAAGGTGTGGAGGTAAAAACTGGTGCATCTGGACTGACATATACACATTACTAGGTTTAAAGGGACCAAAATTATGTAACACATTGGGGCTGGTTTATTAGCAGAGCAGCCAAATATCCATTTTATTGCACTTTGTATTGCCAGGTCTTCAGTGGGTTAGAAATAGTATAAGATGGTTCCACAACAGTCTGGGCGGCTTTCCTGTCATTATGTTTGACAAGCAAATATGAATAAAAAATTCTTGTCAACCTACTCTTGCATTTGCAATTTTTGTTAATGTCCGCTTTTACAGGTTTTTGGGGAGAATGTTTTATTTTGGGGAAACAAAGTTTGCTAATGGTCCAGGTACATCTAGGCATAGATGGAAGACAGCTCCACAAGAGATGATAAGAGTAGCCTGCAGTCTTTTAAACTTGTCTTTCATTCTTACTTGGGCTTCCCTGATAGCTCAGTGGTAATGAACCCGCCTGCAATGCAGGAGACCCCAGTTCAATTCCTGGGTCAAAAAGATCTTCTGGAGAAGGGATAGGCTCTCCACTCTCATAATCTAGGGCTTCCCTTGTAGCTCATCTGGTAAAGATTTCTCCTACAATTCAGGAGACCTGGGTTCAATCCCTGAGTTGGGAAGATACCCTGGAGAAGGGAATGGCTACCCACTCCAGTGTTATGACCTGGAGAATCCAGAAAAACACCTGCTTCATTGACTACCATAGAGCCTGTGAATGTGTGGGTCACAACAAAATGTGGAAAATTCTTAAAGATATGTGAATAACAGACCTCTTCATGGCCTCCTGAGAAACTTGTTTCCATATCAAGAAGTAACAGAACCAAATACTGAAAAACAGACTGGTTCAAAGTTGGGAAAGGAATACATCAGGCTATATATTGTCACCCTGCTTATTTAACTTAATACAGAGCACATCATGTGAAATGCAGGTTTCAATGAATCACAGGCTAGAATCAGGACTATCAGAAGAAATATCAATGACCTCAGATATGAAGATAAGTCTACTCTAAGCTCAGAAAGCAAAGAGTAATCAAAGAACTTCTTGAAGAGGGTGAAAGAGAGGGAAAAAGTTGGCTTAAACTCAACATTCAAAAAACTAAGATCATGGCATCTGGTCCATCATTTCATGTAAAGGAGGGTAAAATAGAAACAGTGGCAAATTTTATTTTATTGTGCTGAAAAGTCACCATGGACAGTGACTGCAACCACAAAATGAAAAGATGGTTGCTCCTTGAGAAAAAAAATATGGCAAAGCTAGGCAGTGTATTAAAAGGCTGAAATAACTTTGCTGATAAAGGTCCCTCTAATCAAAGCTATGGTTTTTCCAGTAGTCATGTTCAGATGTGAGAGTTGGGCCATAAGAAGGAATGGGGGCTGAAGAATAGATGCTTTCAAAGTGTGGTGCTAGAGAAGATTCTTGAGTCCCTTGGAATGCAAGGAGATCAAATGAGTCAATCCTAAAGGAAATCAACCCTAAATATTCATTGCAATGACTGATAGAGAAGCTCCAAAACTTTGGCCAACTGATAGGAAGTAGGTTCATTGGAAAAGACTCTGATACTGGGAAACATTGAGGGCAGGAAGAGAAGTAAGTGGGCGACAGAAGAAGAGGTGGTTAGATAGCATCACCAACTCAATTGAAATAAGTTGGAGCAAACATTAGGATATGGTGAAGGACAGAGAAGCCAGGTGTGCTGTAGTCTTTTGGGTCACAAAGAGTCAGACAGGATTTAACATGTGAATAAGAACAATGTCTCTAAAATAGTCCTTTCAAAATGTGAACATAATACCTAAGTGGAAGTGTCACTGACTTCATGATTAGTCATTAACACCTTCAGTTCAGTTCAGTCACTCAGTCATATCCGACTCTTTGCGACCCCACAAATCGCAGCACCAGGCCTCCCTGACCATCACCAACTCCTGGAGTTTACTCAAACTCATGTTCATCAAGTCGGTGATGCCATCCAGCCATCTCGTCCTCTGTCATCCCCTTCTCCTCCTGACCCCAATCCTTTCCAGTATCAGGGTCTTTTCCAATGAGTCAACTCTTCGCATGAGGTGGCCAAAGTATTAAGAGTTTCAGCGTCAGCATCAGTCCTTCCAATGAACACCCATGACTGATCTCCTTTAGGATAGACTGGTTGGATCTCCTTGCAGTCCAAGGGACTCTCAAGAGTCTTCTCTAACACCACATTTCAAAAGCATCAATTTTTCAGTGCTCAGCTTTCTTCACAGTCCAACTCTCACATCCATACATGACCACTGGAAAAACCATAGCCTTGACTAGATGGACCTTTGTTGGCAAAGTAATGTCTTTGCTTTTTAATATGCTGTCTATGTTGGTAATAACTTTCCTTCCAAGGAGTAAGTGCTCTTTAATTTCATGGCTGCAATCACCATGCAGTGATTTTGGAGCCCCCCAAAATAAAGTCTGACACTGTTTCCACTTTCTCCCCATCTATTTGTAATTAAGTAATGGGACTGGATGCCATGATATTAGTTTTCTGAACTTTGAGCTTTAAGCCAACTTTTTCACTCTCCTCTTTCACTTTCATCAACAGGCTTTTTAGTTCCTCTTCACTTTATGCCATAAGGGTGGTGTCATCTGCATATCTGAAGTTATTGATATTTCTCCCAGCAATCTTGATTCCAGCTTGTGCTTCTTCCAGACCAGCGTTTCTCATGATGTACTCTGCATATAAGTTAAATAAGCAGGGTGACAATATACAGCCTTGACATACTCCTTTTCCTATTTGGAACCAGTCTGTTTCATGTCCAGTTCTTACTGTTGCTTCTTGACCTGCATACAGGTTTCTCAAGAGGCAGGTCAGTTGTTCTTGTATTCCCATCTCTTTCAGAATTTTCCACAGAGTCAAACACTTTGGCATAGTCAATAAAGCAGAAATAGATACTTTTCTGGAACTCCCTTGCTTTTTTGATGATCCAGAGGATGTTGGCAATTTGATCTCTGGTTCCTCTGCCTTTTCTAAAACCAGCTTGAACATCTGGAAGTTCATGGTTCACATATTGCTGAAGCCTGGCTTGGAGAATTTTGAATGTTATTTTATTAACCTGTGAGATGAGTGCATTTGTGTCATAGTTGGAGCATTCTTTTGTATTGCCTTTCTTTGGGATTGGAATGAAAACTGACCTTTTCCAGTCCTGTGGCCACTGCTGAGTTTTCCACCTTAGGAGGGACTATTTTACCATTTAGTTTGCTTCAGAGAGCTGAAGCTGAAGGAAATGGGATTCAGTTCAGTGATGTTGTGAAAATAAGGATTCTTTGACAACAGTATAATAGAATTCCCAACAAATTTAAATGTGGACATTCTTTTATATGAAATAAAATGTGTCTTTATTAATATTAAAATATATAATGGCAAAAGCCCAGTGAGAATTCAGCAATATTTTAGAACTACCAATTATGGACTGAATTGGAGAGAGCCAATCCAGACAGGATAGAAATTGAAGCAGCTGATCATTTCCAGGAAAAGGTCTTGTATGTTTTTACCCAAAGGACCTGTTCAAATTATTTCATCCTGAAAAAAAAAAAAAATTGCAGAATGGACAAATATATGTTTATTTTGTTAATGCTACTGCCAGAAAATGCTACTTACAAGCTTCCTGCAGGCTTGTAAGAAAGATTGCATTATTTTTATAAAAATGTTAACTTAATTTTCTTTGGAGACAGTGTTTATGAAATAGTGTTTCTGTATGTGTGTTTATATGTACATATATATATGGTGCTATTTTCCATTATTTTACTTTATCACATTTCCTGAGATTCAAGCCTGTGTTTAGTTTTATTTCTTTCCATCTGTATGTCTTATAGATACTTCAAACTTAAACTTTCAAAAATACAGCTCATTGTTTCCCCTCTCCAGTCCCAAATGTACTTCTTGATCAGATCTCAATGATTGGTACAATAACCCGAAGAGGATTACTAGAGTATTTTTAACTAGTGTGTTTTTACCCTTCTCCTTTCTTATAAAAGTGGCTGAAATTCAAGCTCTACTAGCATTCAGTTGGACATTCAGCTGCTGCTTATAACCAGTCTCTCTAACCACACTGACTTCTCCAGGGTCTGTTGTCCATATTATATGAAGAGTGAATTGGGACCATGAAACACCATTTTTACTTTAATAAAAAATCTAAAAGAACAAAATAAAAATGATTCATTTTATCTTCACTTAGACATTCCCTGTTCACATAATATATATTACTTTAAAAATGTGTTGACATGTGAGATAATGGGAAGTACAAAAGTGTATCCAATGTGAACTGAAGCATTCCCTGAAGCCATCCTCTCAGTTATTGTGCATAAGCAGGAGGTGCCCTACCTCTCTGAAATCTTTACTTCCTATATTTCATTCTGATATATTGTCATCGTGCTATTTTATAATTTCCTATTCCTTCCTATGGGTACTGTGGTAGGACAGTTGTGTAGGCAGTCTTGGGAATGGCTCCTGATAATTCCAGCTCCCTGGCACTCACTCTTCACTCTCATCTGAAACAGGGCTAGATGGGGCTGTAGCTCTGATGCACAGGGTACAGAAAAAGTGTTGGCATGTCACTTCCTAAACTAAGATACAGAAGACAGTGACTTCTGTCTTGTTGGTACTATCTCTGGCTCTCCTCACTTGCTCACTCTAGAAAAACTAGGGAGTTGAGAACTGCCTTCTGTAGAAACCCAGTTGTAAAGGATTTGATTGATAGCAGCCTTTGGCCATTAACAGGAAGACCTCATGTCTCAATCCAAAGCCAATAAGGATCTGAATTCTGCTGATTACCATGTGTGTATACTTGATGCAGAAGCCAACCGAGCCTTGAGATCATTGTAATCTTGTAAAAGACCCTTAGACAGGAGATTCAGCTAAGTTGGACCTGGATTCCTGACCTACAGAAGATATAAAATAATAAATATTGTTGTGTAAACCACTGTGGTTTGG
>CM035290.1:56561258-56591386 GCA_020226075.1 Hydropotes inermis | reverse complement strand
TATATATATATATATATATATATATATATATATTTGTATGTGTGTGTGTGTGTGTATTTAATTTCCAGATGTTTTAAACTGAATGCATGGCTGCATATATATATATACTGTTTTACATTAAATCCCTAGCACCCATCTTATTTGAAAAGAATTAGGCAAAACAGAAAACTTATTTTCTTGATATACATAAAATCCAAAGAGGCAAAAGCAAAACATATTCATAATTAAAATATTTGTAAAAATGTGTGTTTTAAACTGGAGAGAAACTAGAATATTTCCAAAAAAGTAAATGAAAAATGATTGCAAAAGAGAAGGTGAGGGTGGGATGATTTGAGAAAGTAGCATTGAAACATGTAGATTACCATATGTGAAAGAGATGACCAGTCCAAGTTCGATGCATGTACTTGAAGCCAGTGCACTGGGACAACCCTGAGAGATGGGATGGGGAGGGAGGTGGGAGGGGATTTAGCATGCAGGACACATGTACACCCATGGCTGATTCATGTCAATGTATGGCAAAAACCACCTCAATATGTAAGGTAATTAATCTCCAGTTAAAATAAATACATTAATTCAAAATAAAATAAAAGATAGTCTAAAAAAATTATTCATATGAAATGGAAGAGCAAATTTCTCTTGTAAGCAAAATTCCTTACCAAAGTGTGTAGATACTACAAAGTAATTATTATTATTATTATTGCTTTTTTCTCATTGGAGACCAAGATTGACTTGTGGATGAAAAAGAAGTTTTATATTTTAATTTCTAAATTATATTGCTTGGGGAAAAATAGGGAAACCGATTAGACGTACACTGAGGCAATTTGGGGGAAAAAAAGTATATATAATGGAACTAGAAGGGAAAAGTGGGAGTGAGGGGGGAAAAGAGAGCATTTCCTGGAAAAGTATAATATGGTTGATGGCTTGTTAACATCAGTTTTTGCACATTTTGAAATTTTTAATATGCATTTAGTTCACAAAAAGGGCTGATCCATTTGTGAGTAGTTAGTACATATATAGACACCTCCTGTTCAGTGGAGAGAGAGAGTTAATCAGGTTACATAATTCAGCAGGTGATGAAGCTCTGAGCTAGAGGTCATTGCACAAAGAGAACCTCCAAAATTTAAAGACATCACAGAGAGAATACTGGACTTTCCCTTAGAAGTTCAGTAAAGCTTTGAAACAATGTCATCTAGATCTTTAAGACAGATAGGAGTCAGATGAGATATGTTAAATATATTAACCTGGACCTAGTTAAGTGAATCATGAGATTGTACTTCTAATAAATCACTTCATTTCAAAACATTCAGAACTGCCAAGATAGTAGAAACCACGTCAATTATTTTCAACCACAGGTCTTTTAATTTGGTCGCGTAGATTGTAGAGACTGAAACTCAAACACCAGGAAACAAATTCTGATCCCAATTATGAGGGAAAAACAGAAGAGGAAGTTTAACCAAAGCCAGGGGCCAATGTTAACAGACAGAACCTGTCTATACTTACAAACATAAGAATATGTCCTGAAAGGGCAGAAGCCACAGAAGACAGAGATGCTGGGCCCAGCTCAATGCAAAGAAGAAGGTATAGGGGGTTAACCTGTATTCTCTATTTCTTTCATCATTTGCTCTCTGACTTTCCATTGTCTAAACCCCCTAGAAGCAGATTATAGGGTTGCTTGGGAAATAGAGGATTAGCACTCCTGTTACACAGAGCAGAGTAGGGGAAGGGAAAAAAAAGGTCAAATCCATTCAGGTAGAACATAACTTGTATGTGGTGGAGGGGGGATAAGTTGTGTGACTCTAGAGGTATAAATTAACAATACAGTTGCTGTGAAACAACTATCCAAGCCTCAGGTCTGATTTACGCTCTGATTCAGAGCTTCCCTCTTAGCTCAGTTGGTAAACAATCCACCTGCAATGCAGGAGACCCCAGTTTTATTCCTGGGTTGGGAAGATCCACTGGAGAAGGAATAGGCTACACATTCCAGTATTCTAGGGCTTCCTTTGTGCCTCAGTTGGTAAAGAATCCACCCGCAATGCGGGATACCTGTGTTTTTCCCCTGAGTTGGGAAGATCCCCTGGAGAAGGGAAAGGCTACCCCATCCAGTATTCTCTCGGAGAATTCCAGGAACTATATAGTCCATGGGGTTGCAGAGTTGGGCAGGACTGAACGACTTTCATTTTCACTTTCAGATCTCCCTTAGGATAACAGTGCTGCCAAGGAAATTAATCTCATGGGTTTATTTAATTAGTTCAGATCCCATAGCATTTCTAAATCCGTAATATTTAAACTGATCTTGGGGCAGGCAGACTTTTAAATACAACTTAACTGTATGAGTCTTCAAGTTGCTGAGTTGCTTTGGTGAATTTTCCTTCCTATCCAGAATCAATGTATGCTCAGTAGTAATATACCAGAGACAGGAAAATATAGTCAGATTTTTAGGTAGGGAAAGAGTGTTGAATGTTCAAAACTTCATCCTATCTTTATTCTAAGCAGAGTTCCAGGGAATAGCCATATAGTAGTACCTTTATTGTTTACATAACTCAAAGAACCCCCAGTTTCACCCCCTTCATGCTTCCTATAAGGATAGATAAAGAAGGTAACTACCAACAGAAAAGATGTATCTGTATCTTCTTCCGTCAGCCTTAAGGTCAATATAGTCACTATGATCCAAGAGTTCTCATCTTCATTTACTGCCAGGGGGACATAGGACAATTCCTTACACTCAAGAAAAATAAATTTCATTGGTATAAAAAGTCACAAGATCATTAGAAATATTTGTGTTTTGTTTTAAGCATTCCACTAAAATATTTACAAATTAGTCATGAATTGACTGGACAATCATTTGACGTTATTTATTACTTACTAGTCCTCAAAACTATTTTCTTAAAATGCAGAAGTTTATGAAAAATAGTAGCATGAAAATTAATTCAGCTTGAAATAGCCTATGAGTTGATGGTATGTTGGTGTATGTGTGTGCCTGTTGCTGGCATGGTGCTTTCCTTTACCTTCTGTAACAGTTAGAAGCAGACTCCAGTAATTGGCTACTTTTATAGCTTGAAATAGATAAGATTTTACATGTGACACCCTTCATGAGAGGACAATATAGCTCTTGGACTTGGATATTATTCTTGGAAAACCCAAAGGATTTTTGTTTGTTTGTTTGTTTCCCCCCTCCCCCAAATGGTTAATAAATAGACTGTTATCTTATTTACTCTTGTGAAATCTTTTCCCCAAGACTTTGAGATAGTGGCTTACTAGTTTTAGATTTGCTGCTCTAGGCTTTAATCCAGTTTTCCTCTCAACTTGTAGATATCAGAAATTCTATCAAACATGGTAAATATTCTGAGCTACATTGTACTAGGTTTCAAAAACTTATAGGTTTTCAAAAACTCTCATCTCTATACCAGATGAGAGTCCATTAGAAAGGCCACACAGTTCTGTTCTTACAACTATTGTCCATTGGTTTGAGTCAAGAAATGCTCAATTAGAGAAAAAAATAAATAAATAAAGCTGTTCCCCACAAAAGTAAGTCTCTAAAAGGAATGCTGTGGGACTGCAGCACTGAGAGGCACAGAGAAGTACTAGGAGCCAACTTGCTTTGTAATGGAGCAGAACTCTATGGAGCCTTCCCAGAAATGACACCTGCCACCTGCCCCATGTCCTCTGTGTCCCTCTAGTCTATAGAAAATCTTCAGTAGAGAATGAATTTAATCGGAGACAATAGAAAATGCAAAAAAGAAAGGAAAAAAAAAGTCTAGAAAGACTCCTTTACTTTCTGCTCAAAAGCCATAGATGATATTCTGATCCATGTCCTTTGAACCATTTTGCCAATATTGGAACTCTCACCAGGTGGAAGAATTTACCATGATGACCAGACTCTAGGCATAACATAAGCTTCTTTATCTTGTACAACTAAAAACAAAAATAGCCTAAAGGAAATGGAAAGAAACTGATTCTGGAATTGAAAAGTAGTTTTGCTTAAAACAATCAAGATGATGCTAATGGTTGTTGGAGCTGACCATGCATTCTGCACTTAGCTTTCCCCACTTCCTGTACACCCTGAAAGTCCCCTCTAAAAGTTTTTGCTCCATGATTGGTGGTAGAGAATTTGTTCTTTGGGATATGAGTCCCAAAGGATTGGCAGCTTCTCCCCAGGATTGGCAGCTTCCTCAATAAACCTGTCTTTCCCAAACCTGCCCTTGACCTGGGGTGCCTGGCCCAGACTCCACCCTCTCCTCCCACTCCTCCCCCCCCGTCCTCCTGAAATTTCTGTAGCCCCTAGGGCACCCTCTGCCACATCTCCAAGGAAAGGGCTCCCTGGCTGCATCTCTCTGCCTTCCTTCCTCTATGAGCACCCCATGGCCTCTCTAGAAAATGACCACCCAGCCCTGGACTCTCTCTCCTAATATCCTGATGCCCCATCCCCAGAACCTCCTCTTTCTTTTGCCCCTTCACTTGTACTCCACGTCATTGACCCGACACAGACAACAAAAAAAAAAATATATATATATATATATATATATATATATATATATATATACCCTATCCTTCCTTTTACCAAACACTGGTTTCTCAGTATTGGGTTATTGAGCAGGGAACAACTAATTATGAGGTATAGCACTGTGGTTATTTATTTATTTTTTAAAGAAATTCTTAAAAGAGCAAGTCAAGAATATGTCCACATATTTAAATATGTCCAAATTAAAATATCCTTGTCAAGATGGATCAAGGACAAAATATTCCCAGCCACATAAATGTTTCTTCTCTTCTTTTCCAGCCCATCTGGTGCATCTTCCTTTCACTCTAGGTCCATCTAGGTCCTATGGATTCTGTAACCCGTTTAAATATCTCTTGACTTCCTAATTTATGCTGACACATTCATTGATCTTCTGAATAACTTGAACATATTCCTTTAGCTTTGCCTTTTAAAGAAGGAAGAAATTCATGTGGATAACTTTGTCTTGCTCTGTCATATGCAGTGTATACCACATACAATAAATACACGTGTATGTGACTAATAGTAAAGTTTCTTCTATATTTTTATGATAAAGACAAAGCATATTTTGGAGATTAATGTTTTGTCAGTTGTTTTATTTACTATTATTTTCTCCCATTCTGAGAGTAGTCTTCACCTTCTTTATAGTTTCCTTCGTTGTGTAAAATCTTTCCAATTTATTTAGATCCCACTTGTTTATTTTTGTTTTTATTTCCATTACTTTAGCAGGTGGGTTTTAGAGGATCTCACCATGATTTATGTGAGACAATGAGGTAGGAAATGGGTTCAGAAGGGAGGGGACACGTGAATGCCTATGGCTGATTCATACTCATATATGGGGAAAACCATCACAATGTGGTAAAGTAGCTGTCATCCAATTAAAATGAATTAATTGCAAAGACAAAGGCAAACTTTGTTTTCAACAGTCAAGATTTTGTGCATAAGTGAAATTTAGTACTTTTATAAAGTTTTCTGAAATCAAACTATATAATATTCAAATAGTGAGTACTCTGTGAGAAAAATACAATTGAATACCAGAAAGTGAGCTGTTGAAATGTAACACCATGTGCCCCACATTGTCTCTGACCTTGATGATATCAATCCTTAAGGCTGTGAACTTGGAATGCCATCAACATTTTAAAAACTTAACATGAAGATTTTGAAAAATTTACTGTAATATATGTGTATTGTTCCTGGAAATTTTTATAAACATATGAGTTGCTAGAGAAATAAGACCATAATGAAAACTGAAAATACTCCCTTCTTTGATCTCATGTGCTATAGCATATATTTCACTGTCTTCTTAGCTACCAAACTTTCCATTTCTAATGTAATGTGCACAAGGATATTTCTTACAAACTTTGTTACCAATTTGTCATTCTGTGTGCTCTGTTCCATTTCTTTTTTTTTTCCATTTATTTTTATTAGTTGGAGGCTAATTACTTTACAATATTGTAGTGGTTTTTGCCATACATTGACATGAATCAGCCATAGATTTACACCATGGATTTACAGCCATGGATTTCCCATCCCAATCCCTTCTCCCACCTCCCTCCCTTTCTGTTCCATTTCTGTACAATGAAAAGGCATTTCCTTTGGGCTTGTTTATATTATTAATTAATTAAATGATTAAGTAATGTTCAAGTTATTTAGAATAACAGGACATTGGGAAGTCCACTCTGGAGAATGGAAACAGTTTGTGAATTTTGAGAATTGTTTGTGAATTGACTAACCACACAAACAGGCTTCTCCCATGCCTGAAGACAGGTCTGGCTATGTAATTTGCAGGAGTTAGTGTAAAATGAAAATGCAGGGACTCTTTTTCAAATTATTTTAAGGATTTTAATGATATCAACCAAGCTTGAAATTAAGAATGGGTATTTCTAAGCAATGGGCCCTGTACAACTGCACAGGTCACAGGCCCAGAAGGCCTGCCAATGGGTGGGGACAGTGAGAATTAGAATTATAAAATTATTTTCCTATTCTTTTGGTACCTTTTCTTTCATCTGGTTTAAATAGCCAATCATATTTTTTGATTTATTTTTTATTGGAGGATAACGGCTTTACAGAATTTTACTGTTTTCTGTCAAACCTCAACATGAATCAGCCATAGGTATACACATATCTTCTTCCATTTTGAACCCCCCCTCCCTTCTACCTCCCCATCTCACCTCTCTAGGTTGATACAGAGCCCCTGTTTGAGTTTCCTGAGACATAGAGCAATTTCCCGATGGCTATCTATTTTACATATGGTAATGTAAGTTTCTTGAGAGTCCCTTGGACTGCAAGGAGATCCAACCAGTCCATCCTAAAGGAGATCAGCCCTGGGTGTTCATTGGAAGGACTGATGCTGAAGCTGAAACTCTAATACTTTGTCACCTCATGCGAAGAGCTGACTCATTGGAAAAGACCCTGATACTGGAAGGGATTGAGGGCAGGAGGAGAAGGGGACAACAGAGGACGAGATGGCTGGATGGCATCACCGACTCAATGGACATGAGTTTGAGTAAACTCCGGGAGCTGGTGATGGACAGGGAGGCCTGGCGTGCTGTGATTCATGGGGTCGCAAAGAGTTGGACACGATTGAGTGACTGAAATGAGCTGAACTGAACTGAATGTAAGTGTCCATGTTACTCTCTCCTAACATCTCACTGTATTCTCCCATCTCCCCGTGTCCATAAGTCCATTCTCTATGGGTGTTTCTCCATTGCTGCCCTGCAAATAAATTCTTCAGTACCATTTTTCTAGATTCCGTATATATGTGTTAGAATACTGTATTTATATTTCTCTCTTTGACTTACTCTATGTAATAGGTTCTAGGTTTACCCATCTCATTAGAACTGACTCAAATGCATTTCTTTTTATGGCTGTATAATATTCCATTGTGTATATGTACTACAACTGCTTTATCCATTCATCTGATGATGAACATCTAGGTGGCTTCCAAGTTCTAGCTATAGTAAATAGTGCTGCAATGAACAATGGGATACATGTGTCTCTTTCAATTTTGGTTTCCTCAGGGTATATGCTTAGATTTGTGATTCCTGTGTCACATGGTGGTTTTATTTCTAGTTTTTAAAGGAATATCCATATTGTCTTCCATAGTGGCTATATCAATTTATATTTCCACTAACAGTGCAAGAGTGTCCCCTTTCTCCACACTCACTCCAGCATTTATTGTTTGCAGAATTTTTGATGATGGCAATTCTGACCAATGTGAGGTGATATCTTATTGTAGTTTTGATTTATATTTCTCCAATAATGAGTGATGTTGAACATCTTGTCATGTGTTTGTTAGATATCTGTGTGTATTCTTTGGAGAAAAGACCTTTAGAGAAAGGTCTTTTTAGGTCTTTCCCCCACTTTTTGATTGAGTTGTATGAGCTGCTTGTATATTTTGGAAATTAATCCTTTGTCAGTTGTTTCACTTGCTATTATTTTCTCCCATTCTGAGGGTTGTCTTTTCACCTTGTTTACAGTTTTCTTTGCTGTGCAAAACCTTTTGTTTAATCAGGTCCCAAATGTTTACTTTTGCTTTTATTTACATGAGTCTACAAGGTGGGTCATAGAGGATTTTGCTTTGATTTATGTCATCTAGTGTTCTACCTACATTTTCCTCTAAGAGTTGTATAGTTTTTGGTCTTACATTTAAGTATTTATTCCATTTTGAGTTTATCTTTCTGTATGATGTTAGGAAGTGTTCTAATTTCATTCTTTACATGTAGCTGTCCAGTTTTCCCAAAATCATTTATTGAAGAGGCTGTCTTTGCCCTATTGTATATTCTTGCTTCTTTTGTCAAAAATAAGGTATCCACAGGTGCATGAGTTTATTTCTTGGATTTCTATCATGTTTCATTTGTCTACATATCTGTCTTTGTGCCAGTACCATACTGTCTTGACTGTAGCTTTGTAGTATAATCTGAAGTCAGAATGGTTCATTCCTCCAGCTTCATTCTTCTTTCTCAAGACTACTTCGGCTATTTGGGGTCTCTAGTGTTTCCATATTAATTGTGATTATTCATTGTTGTTGTTGTTGTTCTATTTCTGTGAAAAATGGCATAGGTAATTTGATAGGGATCACATTAAATCCATACATTGTGTTTGGTAGTATAGTGATTTTCACAATATTGATTCTTCCTACCCAGGAGCATGGAATATATCTCCAACTGTTTATTCTGTCTTTGATTTCTTTCATTAGTGTCTTATAATTTTCTGTGTACAGTTCTTTTGTCTCCTTAGTTAAGTTTATTTCTAGATATTTGGTTCTTTCTGTTACAATGGTAAATGGGATTGATTCCTTAATTTCTCTTTCTGATTTTCCATTGTTAGTATATAGAAATGCAAGTGATTTCTGTGTATTGATTTTGTATTCTGAAACTTTACTAAATTCACTGATTAGCTCTAATAATTTTCTGATGCTATCTTTAGGGTTTTCTAGGTACAGTATCATATCATCTGCAAACAGTGAGATTTTTACTTGTTCTTTTCTGATCTGGATTCCTTTTATTTATTTTTCCTCTCTGACTGCTGTAGCTAAGCCTTCTAGGAATATATTGAATACTAGCCATGAAAGTGGACACCCTTGTCTTGTTCCTGATCTTGGGGAAATGTTTTCAATTTTTCACCATTGAGAGTAATGTTTGCTATAGGCTTATCATAGATGACCTTTACGATATTGAGGTAGGTTCCTTGTATGCCCATTTTTTGAAGAGGGACTTTGAATTTTGTCAAAGGCATTTTCTGCATTTATTGAGATTATCATATGGTTTTTAATCTTTCAATTTGTTAATATGGTGTATCCCATTTATTTATTTGTGTATATTGAAGAATCCTTGCATCCCAGGAATAAACCCAACTTGATAATGGTGTTTGAACTTTTTGATGTGTTGCTGAATTCTGTTTTGTTTTGTTTTTAATTTTGTTGAGGATTTTTGCATCTATGTTCATCAGTGATAGTGGCCTGTAGTTTTATTTTTGTGTGTTGTCTTTGTCTGATTTTGGTATCAGGGTGATGATGACCTCATGGAATGAGTTTGGAAGTGTTCCTTCTTCTGCAATTTTTTGAAAGAGTTTTAGAAGGATAGGCAATAGATTTTCTCTGTTTGATAGAATTCTCTTGAGAAGCCATCTGGTTGTGTGTGGACTTTTATTTTTTGGGAGACTTTATCAGAGCTTCAAATTTCAGTGTTTATAACTGGGTTGCTCATAATTTTTATTTCTACCTTGTTCAGTCTTGGAAGATTGAACTTTTCTAAAAATCTGTCCATTTCTTCCTGGTTATCTTTTTTATTGTGATATAGTTGTTCATAATAGTCTCTTATAATACTTTGTAGTTTTGCATTGCCTGTAATAACGTCTCCTTTCTCATTTCTAATTTTGTGGATTTGATTCTTCTCTCTCACTTTTTTTCTTTTTCTCCTTGATGAGTCTGGTTAAAGGTTTGTTAGTTTTGTTTATATTCTTGAAGAACTAGTTTTTAGTTTTATTAATCTTTACTATCCCTTCTTTCATTTATTTTTCATTTATTTCTGCTCAGATCTTTATGATTTATTTCTTTCTACTAATTTTGAGCTTTTCTGTTGTTGTTGTTTTTCTTCTTTTCCCAGTTGTTTTCACCATTAATTTAGATTGCCTATTCAATGTTTTTCTTGCTTTCTTGGAGTAGGACTGCATTGCTATAAGCTTCCCACTTAGAACTGCTTTTGCTGCATACTACACGTTTTCAGTTGTCGTGTGTTCATTGTCATTTGTTTCTTAAAATGTTTTGATTTCCCTTTTCTGTTCTTTAGTAACCTGTTGGTTATTTAGAAATGTGTTGTTTAATCTCCATGTATTTGTGCTTCTTACATTTTTTTTTCTTGTAATTTACATCTAGTCTCATAGCATTGTGGTCAGATAAGATGCTTGATTCTATTTCAATTATATTAAATTTACTGAAGTTTGATTTCTGACCCAAGATTTGGTCTATCCTGGAGAATGTTCTGTGTGGACTTGAGAAGAAGGTGTATTCTTCTGTATTTGGATGGAATGTCCTGAAGATATCAATGAGATCCATCTCATTTAATGTATCATTTAATACTGGTGTTTCCTTATTGATTTTCTGTTTTGATGATCTGTTCATTCTCTGAGTGGAGTGTTAAAGTCTCCTACTATTATTATGTTACTGTCAATTTCTCCTTTTATGTCTGTTAGTGTTTGTCTTATATGTTGAGGCGCTTCTATGTTGAGTGCCAAATATTTACAATTGTTATGTCTTCCTCTTGGATTGATCCCTTGATCATTATGTAGTGTCCTTCCTCATCTCCTGCAATCTCTTTATTTTAAGGTCTATTTTGTCTTATATGAGGATTGCTACTCCAGCTTTCTTTTTCTTCCCATTTATATGGAGTTTATTTTTCTATCCTCTCACTCTCAGTCTATATGTGTCTTGAGGTCTGAAGTGGGTTCCTTGTAGACAGCAAGAAATATGTGGGTCTTGTTTTTGTATCCATTCAGCCAGTCTTGGTCTGTGTCTTTCAGTTGGAGCATTTACTCCATTTACATTTAAAGTAATTATTGATATATATATATGTGTGTTCCTATTACCATTTTCTTGATTGTTTGGGGTTGATTTTGTAAATCTTTTTTCTTCTCTTGTATTTCTTGATTAAATAAGTCTGTTTAACATTCATTGTAAACCTGGTTTGGTGGTACTGAATTCTCTTAACTTTTAGCTTGTCTGAAAAAATATTTTTATTTCTCCATCAATTTTAAATGAAATCCTTGTTGGGTACAGTAATCTTGGTTGCAGTTTTTTCCCTTTCAGTGCTTATTATATCCTGCCGTTCCCTTCTGGACTGCAGAGTTTCTGCTGAAAGATAAGCTGTTAAATGTATGGGGTTTCCCTTGTATGTTACTTGTTGCTTATGTCCCTCTTTATTACTCCTGTCTAATTACTTTAATACTCTTACTAAAAGGAACTAGTGGGAGGATGATTATGATGATAACAATGAGTGAAAAGCTAACTAATAACATGAATTGAATGCTGAAAAGAAACTAACAGTAAATACAGTCTACAAAGCATAAATGCTAACTACTGAGAGTTACTCATATTCTGTCTTTTATTTGATATTTTGCTGAAAGTCCTAAATACCTTTCAGGTTGTATTCATGGAATGATTATAATGGAAAAATAGTCCACCTTACCAAAGACATGATTATCCTGTTCCAGACCTAGGAAAACATCCCAAATTCTGAGGGCTACACTTATTTAGGTATTTATAACTACAGCATATACATAGTAAGTGTTAAATAATCATACTAATGAATATCTTGTCTGATAATTTTATTTGCTGAAGCTCTATCAAAGCACTTGGAAGTTTTTTATGTGGTCAGTGTTTGTTTTGCTTTGATTTGCTTTTTACTACTCACAATGGGGGAAATGAGCCTGAGAGTGGATATGTAAACTTAATGTAAGCTTACATAGGGCTATGCTGCAGTGCTGCAATGTTTTATAGTACTTCGTAATTCACTGTGTAGTTTTATACTTAGCTAACTATAATAAAATTATTTAGCAGTCACTCAGGCTTTAGTAAGAACTCAGTTTTGAATAATCCTCTTCTTGCCATCATGATGCTCACACTTTCATGGACAGTAAAGGGACTGTGGTATGCTCTGTTTCTATAGCTGAAATATAAATAAATTGCTATGTGAGAACAGAGGAAGGTAAGGCAATTTTCTTTGGAAACTGGGGTGGTTTCATAAGAGAAATCTCATTTGTACTTCTTTTGCTAGGCAATATTATCATTCTACAAGCCTATGCATGAAGGTGATAAAATCTGTGCATGCTTATGAAAAGTTTGGTTAAAGAATAAAATAAGAAGTCAATAAGAGTCAGAATAAGTAAATATTGAAATGGATTATGTACATACACCAATGTGACAGGGGTGGGGGTGGGGGGTGCACATAAAACAACAGTTCTGAAAGTTCCACAAAAGTTCGCCATGCATTCCTAGCAAAGGTTAAAATTCCGCTCAGATTTGCTGAAAAGAGAAGTCCACTGTGGCTTAATGGCATGGCTGATCTCCAAGGCAACATTTAATTGTATATCAGCCAAAGTATGATCAAATGGTCACATTAGGATATTGTTATGCTTTTTCTCATTCAAAAACACAGCAGCCTTGGAATATAGTTTTTTTATACCAAATATAATATGAATATAAATGTTTAATGAAAATACAAAGGAATTCAAGAAATTATTTTTCATTGTTAGATATTTAAAACATTGTAAATAAAATACTTATTTTTCTTTCATCTTCTGTAGAATGGTTTGTATATAAAATACATTCTTAAAAATGAACCCTCCATCTGCTTTTTTCCCTGTCTTCTAGTCCTATACCCGTATGCAGGGTGGTCTTGGAAGCCTTAATCAAAGACAGTACTGAGTTATAATGTGAGTTACCAATTAATGTATCACCAATTAGCAAGCTTGCCCCTTGGAAAGGAAACTATGACAAACCTAGGCAGCATGTTAAAAAGCAGAGGCATGACTTTGCTGACAAAGGTCCATAGAGTCAAAGCTATTTCCATTAGTCATGAACGGATGTGAAAATTAGACCATAAAGAAGACTGAGCACTGAAGAATTAATGCTTTCAAATTGTGGAGCTGGAGGACTCTTGAGAGTCTCTTGGACAGTAAGGAGATCAAAACAGTCAATCCTAAAGGAAATCAACCCTAAATATTCATTGGAAGGACCAATGCTGAAGCATCAATACTTTGACCGTCTGATGTGAATAACCGACTCATTGGAAAAAGACCCTGATGAGGGGAAAGAGTGAGGGCAGGAGGAGGCAGGGGCAACAGAAGAAGAGGTGGTTGGAAGACATCACTGACTCAATGGACATGAGTCTGAGCAAACTCTGAGAGATTGTAGAGGATCAGGAAGACTGGTGTGCTGTAGTCCATGGGGTCACAGAGTTGGACATGATTTAAAGACTAAACAGCAATAATTAGCAAATCTGATTTTGACATTTCAGTTAGTGAGTGATAAATTGTGATTCTTTTAAATATTAAGACTTGAGACTTTATCTTTAATATGTGCAAGTGTTATCTTAAATATCCAGCAGAATTACAGAATGGAAATAAAAGAGAAAATGGAGGAAACATAGGTGGTTGGTCAAAATTGTTTTATAAAATGTAAGAACATAGAGACATAGTCAAGTTTCCCTTCTAGATAATTAGGTCCTGGCAACACAGTATAAAGATAGTCTGTACAAGAAAGAGAATGGATCATCTATGAAATGTAAAAATAGGTAGTGTAAGTGCATGATTAGGGCTTAGTGAAAAAAAGGGCACCAATATATAAGTAAAATATTATAAATTACCATTTTGGAAGAATTCTGATAGCTCATTAAAGCAGCAATATAGCCATCATACGGGGGCAATCACAATGTCTCTTATTCCTTTCACGTGCTATGCAGCTAATTCTTTATAAATTACATTTTGGGAAAGCATATTCTTTTCAGTGTTTAGAGTTTTTAAAAGACATCTTCTAAAGGGTGTCTCTCAAGAGACAGCATAGAAATATAATGACCCTTTTTTTTAGTGAAGAGGAAAGATAATTAGCAATCCTAAGTGTAGTCAAATTCTCTGGAGGTTCTCAGTCCCTTTGTCAGATCCCCAGGTTAGGAAATCTGTTGTGGGTCCTATAACTTTCTTAACAATGAGATAATTTCTTTCATATAACTGTTCTGCAGTTTATGGATTGTCTGTTCAGTGGTTCTATGTTGGGGTTAGTGGTGACCTCCTCCAAGAAGGCTTATGCCACAGGCTGTATGACTGAGGTTGCTGAATCTAGAAACCTTGAGGCAGGCCACTGCTGCCCCATAACTCCAAAGGAGACTCAAACACAGGTCTGGTTCAGTCTTGTGGGGTCTCTGGGTACTGGTGCTAACCAGGTTTTGTTTGGGCCTTCTGGGCATCTCTGGTGGGTATTGGGTTTTATTCTAAATGTGATTTTGCCCCTCCTACCATCTTGTTGGAACTTCTCCTTTGCCCTTGGACATGAGGTATCTTTTTTTGGTGGGATCCAACATTCTCCAGTCGATGATTGTTCAAAAATGAGTTGTAATTTTGGAGTTCTCACAGGAGAAGATGAGTGAATATCCATCTACTCTGCCATCTGCCTTGGAGGAACACTAGCATCAACATTTTATGAATCAGTGAACTCAAATGGACTGGAATGTATCAATTTAATTGAGATGAACATTATATCTACTATTGTGGGCAAGAATCCTTTAGAAGAAATGAAGTAGCCATCATAGTCAACAAAAGAGTTTGAAATGCAGTATGTGGGTGCAATCTCAAAAATGACAAAATGATCTCTGCTTGCTTCCAAGGAAAACCATTCAATATCACAATAATCCAAGTCTATGTCCCAACCAGTAAGGTTGAAAAAACTGAAGCTGAACAGTCCTAGGAAGACCTACAGAGTTTCTAGAATTAATAATTTTAAAAAAATGTCCTTTTCATCATAGGGGATTGGAATGCAAAAGTAAGAAGTCAAAAGATACCTAGATAATTATATGGTTTTTATCTTTCAATTTGTTAATGTGGTGTATTACATTGATTGATTTGCAGATATTAAAGGATCCTTGCATTCATGGGATAAAGCCCACTTGGTAATGATGTATGATTTTTTTTTTTTTTGATATGTTGTTGGATTCTGTTTGCTAGAATTTTGTTAAGGATTTTTGCATCCACGTTCATCAGTGATATTGGCCTGTAATTTTCTTCTTTTGTGGCATCTTTGTCTGGTTTTGGAATTAAGGTGATGGTGGCCTCATAGAATGAGTTTGGAAGTTTACCTTCTTCTGCAATTTTCTGGAAAAGTTTGAGTAAGATAGGTGTTCACTCTTCTCTAAATTTTTGGTAGAATTCAGCTGTGAAGCCATCTGGTCCTGGGCTTTTGTTTGCTGCAAGATTTCTGATTACAGTTTCGATTTCCTTGCTTGTAATGGGTCTGTTAGGATCTTCTATTTCTTTCTGGTTCAGTTTTGGATAGTTTATACTTTTCTAAAGTCTTTGACAAAATTCAACAACCATTTATAATTAAAAGTCTCCAGAAAGCAGGAATAGAAGGCACATAACTCAACATAATAAAAGCTATATATGACAAACCCACAGCAAGCATTACCCTCAATGGTGAAAAATTGAAAGCATTTCCCCTAAAATCAGGAACAAGACAAGGATGCCCACTCTCACCACTACTATTTAACATAGTTTTGGAAGTTTTGGCCACAGCAATCAGAGCAGAAAAAGAAGTAAAAGGAATCCAGAGAGGAAAAGAAGTGAAACTCTCTCTGTTTGCAGATGACATGATCCTCTACATAGAAAACCCTGAAGACTATACCAGAAAATTACTAGAGTTAATCAACAAATATAGTAAAGTTTCAGGATATAAAATTAACACACAGAAATCCCTTGCATTCCTCTACACTAACAATGAGAAAACAGAAAGAGAAATTAAGGAAACAATACCATTCACCATTGCAACAAAAAGAATAAAATACTTAGGAGTATATCTACCTAAAGAAACAAAAGACTTATACATAGAAAACTATAAATCATTGATGAAAGAAATCAAAGAGGACACAAACAGATGGAGAAATATACTGTGTTCATGGATTGGAAGAATCAATATTGTGAAAATGACTATACTACCCAAAGCAATCTGTGTATTCAATGCAATCCCTATCAAGCTACCAATGGTATTTTTCACAAAATTAGAACAAATAGTTTCACAATTTGTATGGAAATACAAAAAAACATCAAATAGCGAAAGTGATCTTGAGAAAGAATAATGGAACTGGAGGAATCAACCTGCCTGACTTCAGACTATAGTACAAAGCCACAGTCATCCAGACAGTATGGTACTGGCACAAAGACATAAATATAGATCAATGGAACAGAATAGAAAGCCCAGAGATTAATCCATGCACCTATGGACACCTTATCTTTGAAAAAGGAGGCAAGGATATACAATGGAATAAAGACAACCTCTTTAGCAAGTGGTGCTGGGAAAACTGGTCAACCACTTGTAAATGAATGAAACTAGAACACTTTCTAACACCATACACAAAAAAATAAACTCAAAATGGATTAAAGACTAATGTAAGACCAGAAACTATAAAACTTGTAGAGGAGAACATAGGCAAAACACTCTCTGACATAAATCACAGCAGGATCCTCTATGACCTACCTCCCAGAATATTGGAAATAAAAGCAAAAATACACAAATGGGACCTAATGAAACTTAAAGTCTTTTGCAAAACAAAAGAAACTATAAGCAAGGTGAAAAGACAGCCCTCATGTTGGGAGAAAATGATAGCAAAAGAAGCAACAGACAAAGGATTAGTCCCAAATATATGCAAGCAACTCCTGCAGCTCAATTCCAGAAAAATAAATGACCCAATCAAAAAAGGGGCCAAAGAACTAAACAGACATTTCTCCAAAGAAGACACACGATGAGGTACTATTACATGCCAGTCAGGATGGCTGCTATCCAAAAGTCTATGAGCAATAAATGCTGGAGAGGGTGTGGAGAAAAGGGAACCCTCTTACACTGTTGGTGGCAATGCAGACTAGTACAGCCTCTATGGAGAACAGTGTGGAGATTTGTTAAATAACTGGAAATAGAACTGCTATATGATCCAGCAATCCCACTTCTGGGCATACACACCAAGGAAACCAGATCTAAAAGAGATACATGCCCCCCAATGTTCATCACAGCACTGTTTATAATAGGCAGGAGATGGAAACAACCTAGATGTCCATCAGCAGACAAATGGATAAGGATGTTGTGGTACATATATGCCATAGAATATTACTCAGCCATTAAAAAGGATTCATTTGAATCAGTTCTAGTGAGACGGATGACACTGGAGCCCATTATACAGAGTGAAGTAAGTCAGAAAGATAAAGACGAATAGGGTACACTAATGCATATATATGGAATTTAGAAAGATCATAACAATAACCCTATATGCAAAACAGAAAAAGAGACACAAATGTACAGAACAGACTTTTGGACTCTGCGCGAGAAGGCGAGAGTAGGATGTTCTGAGAGAACAGCATTGAAATATGTACATTATCAAGGGTGAAACAGATCACCAGCCCAGATTTGATGCATGAGACAAGTGCTTGGGGCTGGTGCACTGGGAAGACCCAGAGGGATTGGGTGGAGAGGGAGGTGGAAGCGGGGATCGGGATGGTGAATACATGTAAATCCATAGCTGATTCATGTCAATGTATGGATTGTAAAGTAGTTAGCCTCCAACTAATAAAAATAAATGGGAAAAAAAAGAGTGAGATACCTAGAATAACAGGCAAATTTGACATTGGAGTACAAAATGAAGCAGGCAAAGGCTAACAGAGTTTTGCCAAGAGAACACACTTCCAACAACACAAGAGAAGACTCTACAACATGGCCATCACCAGATGGTCAATGCCAAAATCAGTTTGATTATATTATTTGCAAGCAAAGATGAAGAAACTCTATACAGTTAGCAAAAATGAGACTGGGAGCTGACTGTGACTTGAATCATGAACTTTTTATTGCCAAATTAGGACTTAAATTGAAGAAAGTAGGGAAAAGCACCATGAGTTGTATTTTTGAAAGTTTAAGTTTGAAGTACTTATAAGGCATACAGATGGAAAGAAATAAAATTAAACACAGGCTTGAGTCTCAGGAAATGTGATATATACATATACATATATATATATGTATATGTATATGTATATGTATATACATACAGAAACACTATTTCATAAACACTGTTTCCAAAGAAAATTAAGTTAACATTTTTATAAAACATACAATTCAGGTATGACCTAAATCAAATCCCTTATGATTATACAGTGGAAGTGACAATAGGTTCAAGGGGTTATATCCAATAGATAGAGTGCCTAAAGATCTATGGATGGAGGTTCCTGATATTGTACAGGAGGCAGTGATCAAGACCATACCCAAGAAAAGGAAATGCAGAAAGGCAAAAAAAAAAAAATGGTTGTCTCTGGAGTCCTTACAAATAGCTGAGAAAAAAAGAGAAACTAAAGGTAAAGGAGAAAAGGAAAGATTTACCTATCTGAATGCAGAATTTGCAAGAGAAACAAAGAGAGATAAGAAAAGCCTTATCAGTGATCAGTGCAAAAAAAAAAAAATAGAGCAAAACAATAGAATGGGAAAGACTAAAGACCTCTTCAAGAAAATTAGAGATACCAAGGGAATGTTTCATGCAAAGATGGGCACAATAAAGGACAGAAATGGCACAAACCTAGCAGAAGCAGAAGATATTAAGAAGAGGTGGCAAGATACACAGGAGAACTATATATATATATATTCATGACCCAGATAACCATGATGGTGTGGTGACTTACCTAGAGCTAGACATCCTGGAATGTGAAGTTAGGTGGGCCTTTGGAAGCATCACTATGAACAAAGCTAGTGGAGGTGATGGAATTCCAGTTGAACTATTTCAAATACTAAAAGATGATGCTGCACTCAATATGCCATGAAACTTGGGAAAGTTCAGCTTTCACTCCAGTCCCAAAGAAGGGCAATGCCAAAGAATGTTCCAACTACTGCATGATTGAACTCATCCCACATACTAGCAAAGTAATGCTCAAAATTCTCCAACACAGGCTTCAGCAGTACATGAACCATGAACTTCCAGATGTTCAAACTGGATTTAGAACAGATAGCAGAACCAGAGATCAAATTGCCAACATCCACTGGATCATCAGAACAAAAAAAAAAAAAAGAAAAGAAAAGAAAATTTCAGAAAAAACATCCACTTCTGCTTTATTGATTACACCAAAACCTTTGACTGTATAGATCAGAATAAATTCTTGAAAACTCTTCAAGAGATGGGACTATCAGACCACTTTACCTGCCTCCTGGGAAATCTGTAACAGTTATAAGAGTACATGGTGCAACAGACTGATTCCAAGTTGGGAAAGGAGTATGACAAGGCTGTTCATTATCATCCTGCTTATTTAACTTATATTCAGAGTACATCATGTGAAATGCTGGGCTGGATGACGCACAAGCTAGAGTCAAGATTGCTGGGAAAAATATAAATAGCCTCAGATATGCAGTTGACACCTCCCTTATGTCAGAAAGTTAAGAGGAACTAAAGAATCTTTTGATGAAAACAAAAGAGTAGAGTGAAACAGCTGGCTTAAACTCAAAATTCAAAAACAAGATCATGGCATCTGGTTCCATCACTTCATGGCAAAACATGGGGAAACAATGGAAATAGTGACAAACTGTATCTTCTCGGGCTCCAAAATCACTGTAGATAGTGACTAGAGCATGAAATTACAAGATGCTTTCTCCTTGGAAGAAAAGCTATGACCAACCTAGACAGCATATTAAAAAGCAGAGACATTACTTTGCCAACAAAGGTCCATCAGAGCTATGTTTTTTTGTTTTTTTGTTTTTTTTTTCCAGTTTGGTTGTGAGAGTTTAAGTGAGCACTGATAAACTAATGCTTTTGTGCTGTGGTGTTGAAGAAGACTCTTATCTTCTTTTGTACTTTGATGTTGAAGAAGATTTTTGAGAGTCCCTGGGACTACAAGGAGATCAAACAAGTCAATCATAAAGGAAATTAGTCCCGAATATCCATTGGAAAAACTGATGCTGAAGCTGAAACTCCAATACTTTGACCTCCTGATGATAGGAGCCAACTTTTTTGAAAAGACCCGATGCTGGGAAAGACTGAAAGGCCGGACAAAAAGAGGACTACAGAGGATGAAATGGTTGGATGGCATCACTGACTCAATGGACATGAGTCTGAGCAAGTTCCAGGAGTTGGTGATACAAAGAAAAGCAGGGCATGCTGCAGTCCATTTGGTTCCTAAGAGTCGACTGAACTGAAGTGAAGTGTAGTCAAGAAGTTGTATTAAAAAATAAAAATGAAAAAAACAGTTAATTTAGTCAATAGCAAATTTCACTGAAAATATCCCATGTTAGATTTAGTGGATACATGAGGGAAATCATTCCAATTTATTATCAAATTTTCAAAAGAGAATTTCTTAAATGAATCTGTCATGATTTGAATCCTGGTACAAAAGTAATCTAAACACATATGGGCACATGATGAGCACATAAAGTGACACATCTTCACATATTTTGACTAAAAATGTATCAAACATTTACTAACAATATGAATGTACCATAGACTTGCTAGAAAAGATAACAGACAGAGGCCAATTTACTTGGTTCATTATGAAGCTTCTTTTCCCACAAATTATTTGACCTTAAGCCAGTTATCATCTCCCTTTCATCTTCTCATTAGTAAACAGATAGAAGGGTTTCACATATAGCTCAGTGGTAAAGAAACTGCCTGCCTGAAAGCGGAAGACTAGGGCTTCATAACTGGGTCAAGAAATTCTTCTGGAGAAGGAAATAGCAACCCACTCCAGTATTCTTGCCTGGAAAATCCCATGGACAGAGGGACCTGTTGGGTCAGTGTCCAGGGGCTTGTAAAAGAGTGAGACATGACTTAGTGACTAAAGAACTGCAACAACAGCAAACAGGTAGAATACTATTTTGTTGTTCAGATCATATGTTTAGAGGGATTAAGCAAGGATTCTATTAATAATTATGATGTGATGAGAGATTCATAACTCGTATGTACTAGAATATATGGTTGCCGTATTTAGTTGACAAAATATTTAGGTTAAGCAGATTAGAGTTTGCTGTTTACCCTCTTCAGTTTTCTGTTTCTATCACAATAGAAAGCTCAATATCTGTGGCAATATACATCATGATTCTCTCTCTTTGTAGTCTACCCAAAAGGAAACGGGCTCCCAGGACTTCAGGTTAATGTTTTTTTTTTGTTTTGTAATCAAACTTGCCTACAAATTTGCCTACAAGTCAAACAGAGCCATCAGTTCTTTTTTCTTTGCTTTTCTGAAATCTTCATAGATGGGTTAATAAATAAAGTAACTTAATCTGAAGTCTTTATGATTATACTTCAGTTGTAATTAAAGGCATATCAGTCATAATGCTTTAAACATAAATATCTAAAATCTATGGAAGAGGTTAAAGTATAAGACTTTAAGGATAAGGAAGAAATCTTATTTGTACTGCAGGATATCATTAAACCTCTACTAAATTAGTATAGATAAGACATACTTCCTTTCCTCACTTTCTAGAACTTGTTCTGAAGACCATGGAGATGATAGTGAGAGTTTCAGTACAGTATTTGTTCAGCTATAGCCATGACTTCTTAAGTAAGCAATGACCAGTAATCCATGGTAAACTACACTTTCTTCAACAATAAAATGAGGTCATTTCCTTTAAAATGGCATGATGATTTTATGAAGATTAAATAAAGTAGAGATGTTGAGTATCTAGTATGCTACCTGACATACTAAATATTCAAAATATGTTATTTACCAATCTTTGGTGTTACATTGTAGAATTGTTGGTATTTATACTGTCTCATAATACTTTAAAAAATTGTGCAGTGATCTCCACTGAGCAATTGTGAGATATTTTTTATTGTGTTTTGTTCTTATATTCATCATTTATATAAAAAATTCAGAGAATGAAAGGAAACTCTGGGGATCTCTACTTTTTAAATTAATCATTTGATCCCAGTCCTAAAAGTACATAACCATGTAAACGAGTCTCTGAATGAAGGAAGAATGAATAACTTTAAGTATGTTCTAGTCCCAAGGTACACACAACATTAATAATTTAATGTGGTCCATTCCTTCATGAATCATATACATTCCCAGTAATTAGTACTGATGTTATCTCTTACACTTGATGTTTTCAAATTTAAAGATGGTAATATTTTTCCCAGTTTCCAAAGAACCTCCAATTTGTTCGCCTGTAGAAATGTACTTCTTTTTACATTGGAGGGTGGTGCCAATTTGATTTTGTTTAAATTATGTTTATTTAATTTTAATTGATTATTACTTTACAATATTGGTTTTATTTCTGTCACACATCAACATGAAGCCATATGTGCACATAATGTCCCCTTCCTCTTGAATCTCCTTACCACTTCCCAGTCTCCCACCCCTCTAGGTTGTTACAGAGCCCCAGTTTGAGATCCCTGAATCATACAGCTAATTTCTATTAGCTGTCTACTTTACATATGTTAGTGTATATTCTTCTATATTGTCAAACATTATTCTCATCAGTTCAGTTCAGTCAGTCAGTCGTGTCCAACTCTTTGCGACCCCATGGACTGCAGCACATCAGGCTTCCTTGTCCACCACCAACTCCCAGAGCTTGCTCAAACTCATGCCCATCTAGTCTATGATGTCATCCAACCGTCTCATCCTCTGTCGGCCCCTTCCCCTCCCGCCTTTGATCTTTCCCAGCATCAGGGTCTTTTCCAATGAGTCAGTTCTTTGCATCAGGTGGCCAAAGTATTGTCATAATATCTATAAAGTATTCTCATAACATCTATAACTAAATGAGCCAATGTCTTGTGTGCAAGTGTATGTGTGTGTAAAAAGGCAATAGCACTTAAGAGCAGGGGCTTTGGAATCAGAATTACCTGTGCTAATTCCCTGTTTTCAATTCTTATTTATTACATACCCATCAATGTTTCCACTGCAGCACTCTTGCCTGGGGAATCCTGTGGACAAGAGCCTGGTGGGCTGCTGTCCATGTCGTCACACAGAATTGGACATGACTGAAGTGATTAGCATGCATTGGAGAAGAAAATGGCAACCCACTCTAGTATTTTTGCCTGTAGAATCCCAGGGACAGAGGAGCCTGGTGGGCTGTCATCTATGGGGTCACACAGAGTCAGACACGACTGAAGTGACTTAGCAGCAGCAGCAGCATCAATGTTTGTTAACTTCATAACGTTGTTCAGTCTTGGTTTTATCAATCTTAAAATGGTGTCAGTTATATACTACATAGTTACCACAATAATTAAATGTTAGTATAACTAAATTTTCCAGCAAATTTTTTGTCACATAGTAAATACTTCTTAACTTATGGTTGTTAAGAGGGACAATTTAGTAATACATTCTTCTCTGCTGTTTTATGGATATTAATTAAGTTAATATTTGGATTACTTAAAAATTTACTTATATGAGACATATTAAAAATATTCTAAACAATAGACTTGGTGGGCTCATACTAAAGAAAAACCCATATTTGAATATAAAGCAATTCCATAGCCATTTTCTTCTGGAATTCTGGAATGAAAGTTCTTAGTGTACTGTTTGTTATTTCACTTAATTCCATTGAGAAGATTTATAAGGAATACTCTAAAACACTGATAAAATTAATTTAAAAAATATTACTGGTAAGGTAAAGTGATTATAAAAAGGTAACATATGATTAGCCTCTTGTTCAATTGACTACCACATCTCTTATCTCACTCTCCTCACAGCAGCCAGAATGCTTTTTGTTAAACATGATATAAATTTTTTGACTGAGCTATTAGAAATCATTAAATGCTTCCATTACACATAAAGTAAACATAAATTATTCATCAGAGTTAACAAAACCTTATGATGTATTCCTTACTTAACACTCTCCCCTGAGCATGGACCCCTCACTGTCTTCCAATCAATAATAGTTCCTTATGCTTCACCCAGAACTTTCTTTCTATTCTTGGAACATGTTTATGTTCATTCCCAGGAAAGACAATTTGTACTTCCACTTCCTCTTCCTGGAAAGCTCTGGACTTGGATTTTAGTGCAGTTGTGATAGTCTTGAAATTTACATATTAACTTAATGATGTCTCCTTCAAATATCTTCTGCAATCATCAAATCAAATGTAGTCTATCTACATTCCTTCCCAGTCAACAACACCACAATAACTGTCAGTCATACCATTCTTGTATTGTCTTAGCACTTATTAGTTTCTGAAAGCCTCATTCATCCACTCCCCTGCCTGTTGATTGCAAGCTCCCGGAGACCAAGAAGTTTTTCACCTTTTCTGCTGTGTATTTCTAGCACCCAGAACATTATTTCCTAAATGATACTATCACAATACATATTAGTTTAAGGACCAAACAAAGAGATATGAATTAAAGGATAAGCTTGTCTGTAAGATCTCATTTTTCAAAATGTTGGGAAAAGAATATTCAATCACGATGAGCAGGGGCAGCAGGAGGATGGTCCCTCACCCTTCACAATACGGAATGTATTGTAACACAAGATCAATTTAAAAAACAGCTTAAGTGTGGACAGAAAGATGAGCAAACATCATGGGATTAATGTAAATAATATACATGTTCAATTCATCACTAAATTGTGTCCTGTCAAATTCTTCCATAAGCGTCACACCTGACCCTTCCTCTGGATTCCTTTTTTCATGCTTTATTTCAGGCTTTCACCATCCTTCTCTGTCTTATAATTAGATAATATATTTAAATTATTAATTTTGCTGTTACTTAAATAATCAGTAGAAATTGCTGTTATGATCAAGAGGATTATTCACATATATGCATTAAGTAGTTCCTTAAAATCAGTTTCTTTAAAGTGAAAGCCTCATTTAGCTTTTTCAAAATGTCTTTTTTATAAGTACTACATCATCACATTAAATAGGCAATAATTTAATATTTTTTTTCAGGGCTTTGAAAAATACAATTCATGGAGTAAATCCAGTTGGCAATTTGTTTTTATAAATAGAATTTTGCTGAATCACAATGAAACCATTTGTTTATGTATTATCTATGGCTGGTTTAGTATTATAATAGCAAAACAATTGCAACAGATTGTAAGGATTAAAAAACCATGCATTTGCCCTTTTTCAGAAAAAAAGTAAATGATTATTTCTTTCCTATACCACTGTTTTGTAGAGATTTGAAACTGAAAACATTTCAAATCATGTATCTGCAGCAGCTTTATAAAGACATACTAGTTTCTTTCTTTTCCCATGCAATCTATAGGATTTCCTCTCGATGTCTTATTAGCCTTTAAATGCTAATGACATTGGCAAACAGACAGTACTTCATTTTTACTAGCTTCTTAGTAAAACCCTTTATTGATAAGTTACTTTGTGTAGCAGTTAGCCAATAAACCACAGTGTGAGTTAGTAGATAATGTTATTTTAAGCTTTCAAAGGAATGATTAGTTTCTCTAAAGGGGAGGGACATTACTTTCATTGCAAAACAACTTTATACCTAGAAAAAAAGTCTTCAATTTATTGCACACAGCTGCTGTAAACAGCTTGTTAACATAATATACACACAGCTAAGAACTGCAAATTATTAAAAAAGCTTAAGTATATGATGTTTATATTAGCATATACACACTTATATATACTATCATTATTAATTGGAATATACTTTCATTATTAATTGGAACATCATTATTTGTGATAATAGAAAAAGCCCTCATTTAGTGAGGAAAGTTTTAATTTTTTACCCACAACAGGTAAAGGGATGTTCTTGAAATGTTTGTCCCCACACTGTAGCTGAAAAAATTATGGACTCATTTGTAAATTCCTTTGGTGTGGCTGATATAGCTTTGTGGCTGTCAAAATGAATTTGGTTTGAAGTTTAGGCTCTTTCTCAGAAGCGAAGAGCTGAACTAAATAAAAACTTAAAAATGCTTAAAGGCTTCAAGTGTCTTTACAGTAGAGCTTACAAATACAGAAACTTTCCTTTCTGTAATAGGGTTTCTGTCCTCTTTGGCCCTTCAAAAATATTAGCTACAGCCCAGGATCAGAGGAAAAAAATACCAATTGCCAGAGATTTCTTTGTCCTTCAGGATGTCAATAACCATCCCTCACTGGTCACTCTGATCTCTTCTTGGCAGCTTCTCTGCCTACACACAGGCCACTTTGATTTATAGGTCACAATTCAGAGCTAGGATATCATTGCCATACTAAATTTGTGATCATTATCACTCAATGAATCCTTAATATGCTGAGACAAACACTTCATTTTCCAGTCAAGTCATTCTTTCCTTCAGTTCTGTAGTTATTTGAAAACTATGTATCAAAATGGAGTTGTTAGGAACCTTCCCTGTTGGTCATATGTGGGTTGACTATAGTTTAGCCACATGAGTGACCTGGGGATACAGGTTAAACTCTCTCCTCAGAATTCTCTTTTGTAAAATGATGATGATGATAATAATAACAATATACTATAATAACTATAAGAATATAAATGTAATAAATGTGGGAAAGCTTTCAACCAGATCTGAAGCCTCATTCAGCACTAGAGACATCATATTGGAGAAAGGTGACATGGAAGAGCTCTGAGACTGAGTGTATTAATTATTGGGTTCCCTAATGACTCAGATGGTAAGCAATCTGCCTAAAATGTGGGAGACCTGGGCTTGATCCCTGGGTCAGAGAGAGTCCCTGGAGAATTAAATGGCAACCCACTCTAGTATTTTTGCCTGGAGAATTTCATGGACAAAATTATTGAATTCAGGACAATCTGTTCTACAGAATAACTATGAAAGGTTACATGAAGATAGTTGTTTTATTACTAAGAGTCAAGATTCACACTAGCATTGGTTTTGAGAACTTGAGAATGGCAAACAAACATTCATACTTCAGAACTACCTTGGCTGAGTAGCAGTGGTTACTAACTATTAGAACCAAATTGAACCTTCATTAACAACATAGAAATTAATTGACCATTAAGTAAAAGTGTTAGCCACTCAGTCATATCCAACTGTTTGTGACTCCATGGACTGTAGCCTGACAGGCTCCTCTTTCCATGGGATTTTCCAGGCAAGAATACTGGGGTGGGTTCCCATTTGTTCTCCAGGGGGATCTTCCTGACCCAGGGGTTGAACCCTGGTCTCCTGCATTGCAGGCAGATTCTTTACTGTCTGAGATACCAGAAAAATGATCAAGTTGTAAAAATTAAGTTTGAAATACAAAGGGATAAAAATGATTTATAATCATTTTACTATACTTGCAGAAGGGTTTCTAACTTTAATGGAGCCCTTTGTTTTCTTCACCCCAACTGCTGACACCTAGAGTAAAGAAAATGGTCTCCGGTGTGTTGGCCCAGTAGTTACTTAAATTATACTTTGTACCTTCTGCTTCAAAACACCTTTTGTCAGATTTCCCTGGTTTGTGTGTCCACTGGCTATATTCTCCTCTCCTCCTGGGACAATTTACCTGAATGGTGTGTCCTTTTTTGATTTAGCAACTACTAACTGATAATATCACATCACTTACTACCACCCAATTTGCCCTTGACGACTATCATGACGTGACCTCACACCCAGTCAGTGATTCTGGATATTGCACCAAAGCCAGCTTTCAGAAATCAGGACTCTTGTCTGGAAGGCAGAGGTTGATCAAAATTCCTGAGTTACCCACTTCCTCTGAACTTCCATTTGACTCTAACTTTGGGATAATCCCTAAAGTAAGAGCCTAACCTGGGCAGACATTCATGCATGCTATGTTGCTTCATTCATGTCTGGCTCTGCAACCCTATGGAATGTAGCCCACCAGGCTCCTCTGTCCACGTGATACTCCAGGCAAGAATACGGGAGCATGTTGCCATGACCTAATCCAGGCAATCTTCAGAGCCTGAGCTCAAACTACATCTCATATCTATTACAATGGCAGATGTGTTCTTTACCCCTGGTGCCACTTGGGAAGCCTAGTCTAAGCAGATATTCCTTCCCAGTTGTTCTTCACTATAGGTACTATGCACTTCCCAGTTGGAACTAGGGGTAAAGAACCCTCCTACCAATGCAGGAAATTAAGAGATGCCTGTTTGATCCCTGGGATGGGAAGATCCTCTGAAAGAGGGCATGGCAACCCACTCCAATATTCTTGCCTGGAGAATCCTATGGTCAGAGGAGCCTGGTGGGCTACAGTCTATAGGAAGTCAGAGGCTCAGACACGACTGAATCAACTTAGCACATATACATGCATGATGATAATAAAGCCTACCACTTGCACTTATGATAATATTAATAGAATTTAGCATACAGTGATTCTAAATAAATGAGTTATTGTCACAGTGATGCCCCCTCCATCCTCACCATCATCATCTCAAACATGTCCTACCCTTTCAATTGAGAAAGTAGAACTTATTCCACAAGATTAGCCCACAAGAGCCTTCTGTCTCTCCTTGGGTTATATTTCTTACTATATAAGGACCATTTCTCTCTAACCTCTATTCTCTATGCCTTCTGATAGAACGGTATTCATTGTTCAACTAGTTGCTCTTTTCTGGATATTTCCTGAGAGATGTAAACGTTCTTTCAGGCTGATTTATGTCAATGTATGACAAAACCCACTACAATATTGTAAAGTAATTAGCCTCCAACTAATACAAATAAATGAACAAAAAATAAATTATTGAACTACAGAACTTCTGCTGTGTGGCTTCTTTTGTATGACTCTAGAATTTGGTTCTCCTTGCCTCTTTGAGGATGTAAGGGTTTTTCTTTGTTGCTAATTATTGGGTGCTTCATCATCCTGTATATTTTTCCTTACCCTCCTCATGATTCTATAAATAATTCCTCTGAAATGTCACATTTAAACTCTCTTGTGTGTGCTTCTGCAGTATCCCAGGAACATGACAGACATGGATGTCTGTGAGCTTCATGGAGTCAGTGGAGTGCTAGGCTGATAGTTTTTAAGATTTTAATTATTGAAATTTTTTTGAAGGATTGATACAGTATTGAGAAATTTGATCAACAATGAATGGTAACTGGAAACTAATAGCAATTATATGACCAGATGTACATTTCATGAAAAGAAGTTTGTTATTTATCTCAGGAAATAATTTCTCTTCTTTTCCAAAATAAGTCATTTTCAATCCCTGATTTATTCTAAACACAAGAATATTTTCTCATGATTATTTCACATTTAGATGCAATATTAATTTAACATAAAAAAGAGCAAGTGGATTTCTATCCTTGTTTCCTTAGCCAAAATCACAGCTGTCCCACAGAGAAGAAAGCACATTACATGTGATGAGTACCTATATTCCTTTTAACTAAAACACACTAGAACAATTCATCTTTTGAAGCACAAAGAAAATATAAAACCTTAATAAACATATCTTCACATATTGTTAAAAATCAATCTGTCTAACAATCACATCTTGGAATAGTCTTTATTGTAGTAGTAGTATACTTAGAATTTAAGAGTCTCTGTCATGTTATATTGAATTTTATGTAACTACTTTCTGTTTCTCTGTCTCCAACATCTTATGGCAACTTTAGGGATTACCAAATTGTAATTGCCAGATGGCAATATGATCATTAAGTTAAAATCAATTTCATTTTAGTTTCAATCATGAAACAAAATGATAATTTTATCATTAAAATGACAGTTTTTGTAATTTTTATTCATTACCATTGTTTTTTAACATGAACATACAGTTTAACTTTTGAAAACAGATTATATCTGTGATTTTTACATTTTTTCTCTATTAAACTCACCTTGGAAAGTTTTAATGTTTGATTAGCTAAACTTTTTTGAAGATTAATGTACTAAAAATGTATTAAATAACTTATACTACAAACAGAAAAATAATACCAAATATGATACTCTATATATCATATTGTTGAAAAAATTTTGATAAATCAGAATAAAAATCCAGCAAAATATTATCCCTCATTAGGAGATGATATCAGCAAAATGGTGAAATAGAAAGCCCTACACTTTCTTTTCCC
>CM035290.1:56484830-56561248 GCA_020226075.1 Hydropotes inermis | reverse complement strand
ACTGAGATACAAATTCGATATTACATAGACAAGTTCCCATTGTAAGACCAGAAGTGAGTCAAGAGGCTCTAGTACCACAGCTGAGCATGAAGCCAGCTGCATCAGAGCAAGTGCTTAAATTTGTGGCACTTGCCAAGTCCTTCTGCCTGGCTCACAAGCCACATTCAAAGGGAAACTGCCAACTCAGACTGTCCCTGGAAAGGGGAAGAAGAAACTGGAACATTCTGACTCTTTGAGAGGCTGTGTGACACACGTTTCTATCCTGTATGAACCTAGGTCCTACAGAAAGGCATCAGAAGGGGCACAAAGGGCAGAGACATTGGCTTGTACCAGCATGACTCTCTCTTGCCACTGCCCCTCTCTTTGGCTCAGTGCAGAGTCCTGCCCAGCTCGGAGCACTCACAGACCTGTGAACGCTGAATGCCTGGATGCCGCTGAGAACAACAACAACAGAAACCAGTGCTTGGGCTGCTGTAGAAAGCCTGCAGCACTGCACACAGACAGGGTGAGGAGTGAGATATTTCAGGCCCCTGGGAAAGTAAACTGGGAAAGCCTCTCTAATTGGACATTTACACACAGAATAATGCCCAGGGAAGATTTGAGAAACCTCCAGATCTCCAATTTGGTGAAGATCTTCTGTCTATGAAGCTAGTTTATAAAGACTGGGAGAGAGAATCACTTCCCAAAATGCATGAATTCTAACACAAAATAACAATGCACATATACGTACACAAAACTGAATAATGTGCTCCAAAAAAAGGAACAAAAGTAATCCCTGGAAACTGACACCAAAGGAATGAAGGTATGTAAGTTACCTTCATTACCTACCTTTGGACAAAGAGTCCAAAATACTTAGAAGAAAGATGGAAAATAACCTCAAGATAATGGTGAATAAACACAATCAGAATACCACCAAAGAGATAAAAAGAATAAATAAATTTAGAACTGAAGAATGCAATACTTGAATTAAAAATTTACTAGAGGGGTTTAACCGCAGATTTGATCAAGTACAAGAAAGAATCTATAAACTCAAAAACAAGTCACTTTAAATCAATTACAGAAGCAAAAATTTAAAAAAAATGTGATGAAGTTAAAAAAAATAAGAAAGTCTAATTGGCTTATAGGAGATAATAAAGGAAATGAAAATAAACATTACTGAAGTTTAAGAAGGAAAAATGAGAGAAAAATAGAGCAGAAATCTTATTTGAGGTAATAATGGCTGAAAACCTCTCACATTGGGTAATGAAATAGGCATACAGATTCAAGTAGCACAACAGACTCAGTTAAGATGAACTAAACAGAAGCAAGGTAACAATAAAAATTAGAGTATAAATAAAAAATTAAAGTATAAATAATAGAGAATAGAAAAATAATAGAAAAATGAAACTGTTTAAAATGAAGTGTTGGTTGTTTGAAAGGATAAACAAAATTGACAAACCTTTATTTACACTAGTTAGGGAGAAAAAGAGTGAAGCCTCATAATCAGAAATGAGACAGGATACACTATAAATGAGGCCAAAAAATGAAAACAACAACAGCATGGGGTTATTATGAAAAATTATACACCAACAGAGTAGATAACATAGAAGAAATGGATATATTCCTAGAAATATATATCCTACCAAGACTAAATTATGAATAAATAGAAAATCTAAACAGACCAATAACTACTGATATAATTGAATCATTATTTGAAAACATCCTAACAGAGAAAAACTCAATATCAGATGGCTTCCTTGGAGAAATCTACCAATAATATACATAAGAATTTACAGAAACCCTTCTCAAATTCTTCAAAATAATTTAAGAACAACAGACACTTCCAAACTCATTATAAGGTCAATAGTTTTGTCATAGGAAAGACTGACAAAAAAGATTGAAAAAAAGGAAAGAAAACTGAAGATCTGATAAATATAGATGCAGAAACCCTCAACAAAGCACCAACAAACCAAATACAATAGCACATTGGAAATATCAAGCAACAGGATAAATTGGGAGATTGGGATTGACGTACTCACTACCACATGCGAAATACATAATTAATAAGAATCTGCTGTACAGCACAGAGAACTCTACTCAGTACTCTGTAATGGACCATAAAGAGTATATAATCTTTTAAAAAAATGGATTTGTATATATATCATACATCATTTCCAAGTGGGACTTATTCTTGAGAGAATAACCATTCAACTTGCAAAAAAATCAGTCAATAAGGTATACTATATGAACAGAGGGAAGAATAAACATCATAACATGGCTGATTCATGTCAATGTATGACAAACCCACTGAAATGTTGTGAAGTAATTAGCCTCCAACTAATAAAAATAAATGAAAAGAAAAAAAAAGAAACATTTGACAGCATTCAATATCTTTTTATATAAAATACATTCAGCTCACTAATGATAAAAGGGAAATTATATTAATACTATAAAATTCATAAAAAGGTCCAATTCTAACACCATAATTGATGGGGAAAAACCAAAGCTAAGATTAGGAACAAGACAAGGATACATGCTCTTTGCCAATTATAATCCAAGATGCCTTAGTTAAATGAATCAAACAGGAAAAAGAAATCAAATATACACAATAAGAAAGGAGGTGATCATCCCTGCTCATAGATGACATACTCTTAAACAAAGGAAACTCTTACCTTTAGGCCAGAACCACTATCGTCCAGTAATTCGCCAAAATGACCAACACAGAGGAAAAGAGGAGGGGCACCTGCTAGACGTTCTCTAGGGATTTTAGAAGACAAGGAGTTTTTCCTTTGGCCACAAACATGCAAATCTACAAGAAGGGTGATATTTTAGATACCATGGGGACGAGTCCTGTTCAAAAAGGAATGCCCCACAGATTTACTATGGCAATACTAGGAGAGTCTACGCTACCCAGCATGCTGTTGGCATAATTATAAACAATCCAGTTAAGGGCAAGATTATTCCCAAAAGAATTAATGTGCATATCGAGCTTATTAAGCACTCTAAGAGACGACATAGCTTCCAGAAACAGGTGAAGGGGAAACAATCATAAAAAGAAAGAAGCCAAAGAGAAAGTTACTTGGGTTCAGCTGAAGCACCAGCCTGCTCCACCCAGAAGCACACTTCGTGAGGACCAATGGAAGGAGCCCAAACTGTTGGAGTCCATATACTATAAGTTCATGGCCTGATGGGTGTAAAAATAAAGACCTTGACTATACAAATGTTTCTCTTAATTGATTAGAGGTGTTGAGTCCAAATCCAGTGGGTGATGTGTTTTCAGATTTAATGTTTTTTCTTCCTGAAAGATATAAAATAGTTTGTTGCTCAGTATGCCCCATTGGTTAATAAATTCCCAGATACTAAAAGCAAACAAACAAACAAACAAACAAAAAACTCTAAAGATTCTGCATGCTCACGCACACAGACACACACACACATACACAATCACCTGTATTTCTATTGTTGCTTTGTTTGTAGTCACTAAGTCATGTCCAACACTTTTGCAACCCCATTTCTTGGCTGCAGTCAATGTACACAGTGATTTTGTAGCCCAAGAAAATAAAGTCTGTCACAATTTCTACTTTTTCCCCATGATCTCACTAAGATGTCATCATTGTAGTATATAGAATGTGGTCTATAGAATGGTGGTTGCCAGGGGTAGGGGAGGGGGAAATGGAAAGTTTTGCAACAGGTTTAGAATTTCAGTCATGCAAGATGATAAATTTTCTAGAGATCTGCTCTCCAATAATACACATATAGCTAGCAATGCTGTATGGTACACTTAAAATTTTGTTAACAGGGTAGATTTCAACGTGCATTTTCTTTTGTTGTTGTTGTTGTTCTTTAACCACAAAAACATTTCCTTGATGTGAAAAAATTGGAATTAAGAAAATCTCCAATCACTGATTATTATAACTTTGAGACTGCTGTGTGAACTGTTTGACACAAAGTTTAGGTTAAAAAAAAAAGCAGTCTCTGTTAACTTGAAATATCTTATTGTGCACCTATTTGAATTAGGTGAAAGTCTATTTTAATGTAAATCAAAAACCAAAATAGAATAAAATAATAGACTCAGCATTAGGAGACCAAAATTCTAGTTCCAGTCTCAGCAACCTGAAGTCATTATTTTTCAATACTTTGATCTATCCTATGCAGACAAGTTGTTCTATTTCATAGTGCTCTTCTAATAATGAAATATTATAGAGTACAATATATTAAAATCATGGAGAATCAAATAAATGAACAATTGATTTATTTGAGCAATGGTGTTTGAGTTAACAGTATAATTTTAAAAATAGAGAATACAGGTGTATTATTTCCTTATCTATATTACTGGCTGCCTTGAACAAGTCATTTACTTCTTTGTTCTATGCCACGGTATCAACAGAGGGTCAGCTCTTATTTTGTCCTTAAAACTGAAACTCATCACTTCCCAAATGACTCTATTTCAGACTAGATTCAAAATCCCACTATTGGTAAGAGATATAGGATGATGCAAGGTTTACTTTATTATAAGTAGTTGAGGTCAACTGCTATGGAGCAAGACATTACAAAAACATTTCATAACAACAATTTTGTGTTCATTCTAAATTACCTTTCATTATATCACAAGTATTTTGAAGTCACATGGCTTAAAATTTCCTAAACTAAACTAGAGGCTGTACCAGATTTTTATGTGGTAGAAGGTAAGAATCAGAGGTCACTATAAGTAGCTGATGGATATTAAGTTTTAAAGGATGGACACTTTTCTTAACCCAAATCCACTCCTTGTTTGTAGGAAAATCTTTGGATTGGATTCAATCGGGAAAACATAGGCAAGAAAGAAAAAATCATTCTTGGTTTAAAAAATATCTTTAGTAGATTCTCATGCATATCTCTTTCCAATTTGAAAAGAACTGGAGAGTAGTAAAAGAAACTGGATGCTAAAATACACATGAATTATTTGTGAACATGCTGAAATTTTGTATTTAATCCCAGGTTTTATAGTATTTGTCTCAATATGTTCCTTGCACACTTCTATCAGAATCAAAAGTCTGGCTTCTAAGGACATCTCCAGACATACTAAATCAGAATCATGTTGAGTGGCTCCCAGGAATCTGTATTTTACATAGACTGAAATATAGGTGAAATATATGCACACAAAAACTCAAATGTAGTTGCTTTATAGAAAGTTTATATTTACAATGGACTCTTGAACAAGATGAATTTGAACTTGGGTCCAATTATACCCAGAGTTTTCCAATAGGAAATACACTACAGTATGACATGATCCATAGTTGGTTGAAGTCAGAGGTGTGGAACAGAACATACAGAGGAACTGCAGTTACTGAAGTCTGATTATAAGTTATACTTGGATTTTCAACTGCATGAAGATTTCACACCCTTAACATCTGCACTGTTCAAAGGTCAACTGTACATTTAATGCTTGAGTTCCCCAATATTCACTTAAAAAGTAAATATTATTAAATAAAACTACATTCATTGGCATTAAAGTCATATTTTAAATCTAGAGTTTGATTAAAAATGTGTGTCATATATCTTTATTGAATCCTCCCAATCCTGCAGATTATACTTGATAATCAATACAACCTTCCGCTCTAAACAGCTAAGTACAGTCACTCTATAAAGTAGATTTTAAAGTTCCAAGAATAGCATTGAATATGATCTTAATGATCACACTCTGCTTCTTTTCAATCTAAAATAAACATCAATTCAAATATATAACTATCAGTTTTTAAATTCATCAAAAGCATCATCATTTTACTCATCTATAAGTGTACAAAAGAATATAAGTATCTGCTAATGGCAGTAGCAGAAACTGGCTCATTCTAAATCTATTTCAGTCTTATTATATAACTTAATAATAAATGATTATCTAATTATAAGTTGATCCATATTTTATTCTTTATATCATAGTTTTGTTGTACATTTAATATTACTGAAAATTAACACAAATTCATTATTAATTAAATCTAACAATATATTATTTCAAAGTCAAATATGTTAACTTTATTCTCTCTACATAAGAAGAACCATCTTTGAAGAAAAATTTATTCAAATTAAGTCAACTATAAAATTTCTATGCCAAAAGTGAATGAAGAAGGGAAATTTAATAAGGGAACAGATGTTTTATGTTATGATATTTCTGCTATTGCATGGCTTAATTTCAATTGCAGGCTTCAATCCTTTATCCAGGTTGATTCCCTACACATAAACAATGTGCTGGCATAAGACATGAGACTCCTGAGCCAGAGATAAAGACTATTGTTCACAGCATAACAGGCAGCATGGAAATCAGTTTCCCATGCTTTCTAATCAAGATGGCCTTAACATCCATTCCCCTTAGCTTGACTAAAGCTTAGGCAGAGTTTTTCCTTGGCTCCAGGCCACTGACCTCTCTTTTCTTAAAGCATTCATTGTAGAAAGCTTGCAATTACCCCATTTTGAGTTTATATCTGTATATCATACTAGAAAATGTTTTAATATTATTCTTTTACATTTTGGTGTCCAGTTTTCCCCAATGTTACTTATTGAAGGGACTGTTTTGGTCCATTATATATTCTTGCCTCCTTTGTTCTAGATTAATTGATTATGTGTGTGTGGGTTTATTTCTGGGCTCTCCATTTTGCTTCATTGATCCACATGTCTATTTTTGTGCCAGCATCATGCATTTTTAATTACTATGGCTCTGTAGTATAGCATAAATTCAGGGAACTTGATGGCTCAAACTTTATTCTTCCTCAATATTTTTTGGATATCCAGGGTCTTTTGGGTTTCCACGCGAATTTTAGCATTATTTGTTCTAAATCTGTGAAAAATGTCCTTGATATTTTGATAGGGATTGAACTGAATGTGTAGATTTTCTTGAGTAGTAGGGCCACTTTAACAATCTTAACTCCTCTAATACAGAAATATGATCTATCCATCTGTGTTGTCTTCAACAACATCTGTGTTGTTTTTTGCTCATCTGTGTCATAGTTTTCCAAGCATTCAAGTCTTTTACCTCCTTAAAAGTAAGCTTTTTTGTTTTTATTTTATTCTTTTTGATGCCATCATAATTTGGATTTTTTACTTTGATTTTTCTTTTTGCTAGTTCATTTTTAGTGTATATAAATAAAGCAGATTCATGTCTATTAATTTTGTATCCTACAGGTTCACCAAATTCACTGATTAGTTTTAGAGTCTTTAGGATTTTCCATGTATAGTATTATGTCATGAGCAACTGACAGTTTTACTTCTTCCTTTCCAACTTGGATTCTATTTACTTCTTTCTTGTCTTATTTCTGTGACTAGGACTTCTGATATTTAGTTGAAAAAAAGTGGTAGCAGTGGGCATCCTTCTCTTCTTTCTAATCTTAGAGGAAATGCTTCCAGTTTTTCACCAGTAAGTACAATGTTAATTTTGGACTTATCATATATGACTTTTATTATATTGAGATATATTCCCTCTATGCCCACCATCTGGAGAGTTTTTATCATTAATGAATGTTGAATTTTGTCAAAATATTTTTCTGCATCTATTGAGAGGATCATTTGGTTTTTATTTTTCAATTTGCAACAGGATGTATCACATTGAGGGATCTGCAATCATTGAACCTTACTTGCACACCTGTGATAAGTCCCACTTGACAGTTTTATAATCCAGGAACATCTTTCTCAAGGATCTGGGCGCCATCCCTTAGAAATGTGGCCATCAAGGAAAACAGTGCTCCTCTCGCCCAGTCTCTGTGAGAGTAGGGACCTAACTCTAAGAAGCACCACTCAGTAAACACGGGTGATATATCCTACCAACTAACCTCTCAAATAACCTCCTCCAGTGCTTTTCCATTAAATTCTCCTCTTTTGTTTCAGTGGAGCTGAGCTTAATGTTTCTTTTCCATTACATAAGTCTTGTGACAGAATGAAGTCTTTCTTATTTGTTTAATCTACCCAGTGCATTCTTTTCTTTTTTTTCTTTGACACCCATAAATCCCTAGGAAGCAATGAGTGGAGGCCTAGGTTCACAAATAGTGGATTTATGTCATTGTTGAAGAAACACAAGTTTAGGAAACACTAATCTTAAAGTAGATATAATGGTCATCTGAGTTAAATTCACTTATTCCACTCCATTTTAGTTTGCTGATTCCTAGAATGTTGATGTTCACTCTTGCCATCTCCTGTTTGACCACTTCCAATTTGCCTTGATTCGTGTACCTAATATTCCAGGTTCCTATGCAATATTGCTCTTTACAGCATCGGGCCTTGCATCTATCACCAGTCACATCCAAAACTGGGTATTGTTTTCACTTTGGCTCCATCCCTTCATTCTTTCTGGAGTTATTTCTCCAATAATCTCCAGTAGCATATTGGGCACCTACCGACCTGGGGAGTTTCTCTTTCAGTGTCCTATCATTTTGCCTTCTCATACTGTTCATGGGGTCCTCAAGAATACTGAAGTGGTTTGCCATTCCCTTCTCCAGTGGATCACATTCTGTCAGACTTCTCCACCATGACCCGACCCTCTTGAGTGGCCCCACATGGAATAGCTTAGTTTCATTGAGTTAGACAAGACTGTGTTCCATGTGATCAGATTAGCTCGTTTTCTGTGATTATGGTTTTAGTGTGTCTGCCCTTTGATGCCCGCTCGCAACACCTACCGTCATACTTGGGTTTTTCTTACCTTGGTTGTGGGGTATCTCTTCATGGCTGCTCCAGCAAAGTGCAGCCTCTGCTCCTTACCTTGGATGAGGGATAACTCCTCATGGCCACCCCTCCTGATCTTGAACGTGAAGTAGCTCCTCTCAGCCCTCCTACACCCATGCAGCCACCGCTCCTAGGACTGGAAAGGGTGAGTTTAACTCAGATGACCATTGAATTTACTACTGTGGGCAGGAATCCCTTAGAAGAAATGAAGTGGCCATCATAGTCAACAGAAGAGTCTGAAATGCAGTACTGGGATGCAATCTCAAAAATGACAGAAAAATCTCTGTTCATTTCCAAGGCAAACCATTCAATATCATGGTAATCCAAGTGCATGCCCCAACCAGTAACATTAAAGAAGCTGAAGTTGAACGGTTCTATGAAGACCTACAAGATCTTTTAGAATTAACACCCAAAAAGGATGTCATTTTCATTACAGGGGACTGGAATGCAAAAGTATAAAGTCAAGAAACACCTGGAGTAACAGGCAAATTTGGCTTTGGAGTACAGAATGAAGCAGGGCAAAGGCTAATCGAGTTTTGCCTAGAGAACACACTTGTCATAACAAACACCCTCTTCCAACAACACAAGAGAAGACTCCATACTTGGACAACACCAGATGGTCAACACCAAAATCATATTGATTATATTCTTTGCAGCCAAAGATGGAGAAACTCTATACAGTCAGCAAAAACAAGATTGGGAGCTGACTATTGCTCAGATCATGAACTCCTTATTGCAAAATTCAGAATTAAGTTGAAGAAAGTAGGGAAAAACACTAGATCATTCAGGTGTGACCTAAATCAAATTCCTTATGACTATACAATGGATGTGAGAAATTGATTTAAGGGACGAGATCTGACAGACAGAGTGCCTGATTAACTATAGATGGAGGTTCGTGACATTGTACAGGAGACAGGGATCAAGACCATCTCTATGGAAAAGAAATGCAAAAAAGCAAAATGGCTGTCTAAGGAGGTCTTACAAATAGCTGTGAAAAGAAGAGAAGCAGAAAGCACAGGCGAAAAGTAAAGATATTTGCATTTGAATTCAGAGTTCCAAAGAAGAGCCAGGAGAGATAAGAAAACATTCCTCAGGGATCAGTGCAAAGAAATAGAGGAAAACAACAGAATGGGCAAGACTAGACATTTCTTCAAGAAAATTAGACATACCAAGGGAACATTTCATGCAAAGATGGGGTCAATAAAGGACAGAAATGGTATGGACCTAACAGAAGCAGAAGATATTAAGAAAGTGTGGCAAGAATACACAGAAGAAGTGTACAAAAAAGATCTTCATGACCCAGATAATCATGATGGTGTGATCACTCATCTAGAGTCAGACATCCTGGAATGTGAAGTCAAGTGGGCCTTAGAAAGTATCACATGAACAAAGCTAGTGGAGGTGATGGAATTCCATCTGAGCTATTTCAAATCCTAAAAGATGATGCTGTGAAAGTGGTGCACTCAATATGCCAGTAAATTTGGAAAACTCAGAAGTAGCCACAGGACTAAAAAAGATCAGTTTTCATTCCAATCTCAAAGAAAGGCAATGCCAAAGAATTCTCAAACTACCACACAATTGCACTCATCTCACATGCTAGTAAAGTAATGCTCAAAATTCTCCAAGCCAGGCTTCAGAAATACATGAACCATGAACTTCTAGATGTTCAAGCTGGTTTTAGAAAAGGCAGAGGAACCAGAGATCAAATTGCCAACATCCGCTGGATCATCAGAAAAGCAAGAGAGTTCCATAAAAATATATATATTTCTGTTTTATCGACTGTGCCAAAGCCATATGGATCACAATAAACTGTGGAAAATCCTGAAAGAGATAGAAATACCAGAGCACCTGACCCACCTCTTGAGAAACCTATATGCAGGTCAGGAAGCAACAGTTAGAACTGGACATGGAACAACAGACTGGTTCCAAATAGGAAAAGGAATACATCAAGACTGTATACTGTCACCCTGCTTCTTTAACTTATATGCAGAGTACATCCTGAGAAACGTTGGGCTGGAAGAAGCACAAACTGGAATCAAGATTGCCAGGAGAAATATCAATAACCTCAGATAAGCAGATGACACCATCCTTATGGCAGAGAGTGAAGAGGAACTAAAAACCTCCTGATGAAAGTGAAAGAGGAGAGTGAAAAACTAAAGCTCAACATTCAGAAAACTAAGATCATGTCATCCAGTCCCATCACTTTATGTGAAATAGATGGGAAGTAGTGGAAACAGTGCCAGAGTTTATTTTTTGGAGCTCCAAAATCATTGTAGATGGTGATTGCAGCTATGAAATTAATAGACACTTAATCCTTGGAAGGAAAGTTATGACCAACCTAGTAGCATATTGAAAAATAGACATTATTTTGCCAACAAAGGTCCACCTAGTCAAGGCTATGGTTTTTCCATTGGCCATGTATGGATGTGAGAGTTGAACTGTGAAGAAGGCTGAACACCAAAGAATTGGTGCTTTTGAACTGTTGTGTTGGAGAAGACTCTTGAGAGTCCCTTGGACTGCAAGGAGATCCAACCAGTCCATCCTAAAGGAGATCAGTCCTGGGTGTTCACTGGAAGGGCTGATGCTGAAGCTGAAACTCCAATACTTTGCCATCAGATGCCAAGAGTTGACTCATTGGAAAAGACCTTGATGTTAGGAGGGATTGGGGGAAGGAGGAGAAGGGGAAGGCAGAGGATGAGATGACTGAATGGCATTACCTACTTGATGGACATGAGTTTGAGTAAACTCCAGGAGTTGGTGATCAACAGGGAGGCCGGGCCTGCTGTGATTCATGGGGTTGCAAAGAGTCAGACACAACTGAGTGACTGAACTGAAGTGAAGTGAACTGTATCTTAAAGTATTGCCAGAAAATACCTGATATGTGCCCTAGAGTGAGAGGAATACAATGCATTTATTATCCTTCTCTAGTGATGAATCTGTCCTCTAACACAGAAGGAAATTCTATCTCTATCTGCTAAGGCTGTTTTCTATCCCAACATGTACCTGATAGGCAATTTTATATAGAAGCAATAATGTGATGCATATCAATAACAGCTAATTCATTTGTTATACAATCATTTGAAAGTACTAAAATATATTCATTTTATATGAAAGTAATTTTACAATTTATTATTAAATCTACTTGTTTATTAAATATATCAAAAATTGATACCTTAATATGTGTCACATGCTCTTAATAAAAATTAAGAGATTAAAATACAGCAAGTTTATATTCTCTAGGAGCTCTGACATAGTAAATAGATAACTTATGAAGTATGTACCATATTTAAGGAAGTGAGTGACAGAGTGGCAAAAACAGACCCAGGATTTAGAGGAATTATTTTAAGTTTGTCAGACAAAGAGGGGGAAAGGACATATCTATAGGAAAAAGCAAAGGGAAAAAGAAATGTAGAATAACCTTGGTATGGAGTATTTGGCAGAACACCAAATACTATGTGGGAGTGGTTGTGTTTACCTGGAAAGGTAATCAGGGTGATATCAGGAAGGAAAATCGGGGTTACCATAAGGAATTTATGGCTTTATTTACAGATGATAAGATACCATTTAAGCATTTTAAGCAAGGGAGTACTATAGCCAGATTTTAATTTCAGAAAGTCTACCCAAATGTGAGAAAGATCCACTGGAAAAGAATCGGCAACCCACTGCAGTGTCCTTGCCTGGAAAAGTCCATGGGCAGAGGAGCCTGGCAGGCTACTGTCCATGTAGTCACAAAGAGCTGGACAAGACTTAGCACAGCACAGACACACTTAAGGATCGAAGAATTTATTCCCTCAGCTGCTAGAAGTGCTGCAACAGGTAGTTCTCAGTTGCTATTGAACTTTAGGAATTATGGCAACTGAAGACTGTTGCCTTGACAAAGACTGCTGCTTTCCCTGGCAGCAGCCTGCATCTAGTGACAGGTGAATGTAGGCGTAGGAAATATCCTGTTCTCCTCTACTCTACTTAACCAGTCTGACATTTTGAGGGGTCATTATTCAAACTCTATCAGAGCTCATCTACTCTGTATAGTCAATTCGATTTCTTTACCTGACCTTCTACTGGTGTTGATACCAACAGCCCTTAATTGGTATCAACATTCACTTCTGCCTCTTGAATCCAACCTGTGACAGAAAAGATTTATATTATATCCTCCTCTGAGATAAGTAACAATTTATCAGAGTACTTTATATTGAGTAGTAGTTATCATCTCTGTAGTTCTAATGGTCCCGTGATCAAACAGTGAGGAAGTGTATGTAATGGGGTCAGTGTGCTTACATGATTGTATAGATAGGTGTTCTGCATGTGTTTATGCTTGTACACACACACACACACGCACACACACACACAAATTGGAGGATAGCAGAACTCATGTGTTTGTTAAAGAAAAAAGAAATATTATAATAGACGAATCGACATTATAAACTCTGTAAGTGTCATTCAAGGGATTTTAACTTATCCTTTAGGTAACACAGCATTTTTAAAGAATGAAAGTGTAACATCCAACATTCTTTAATAGGAAATTTGCAGCAGTATGGTATACATAAACAGGGCTAATTCAGAGGTTATTTTAGTAGATGAAATAAAAAATGAATATCTGAAGTAGGATGTTGACACTAATAAACATGAGAGACCAATTTGAAACAGTTGCAAAGCTGAAATTGATAGGATTGGTGACAAAATGGAAAATCGAGAGAGATCTTTTATTAATGTCATAAACAGTTTAACATTTTAATAGAATCCAATGATATATTACATTATAGGTAAAGTATCAGAAGTATACTTATTTTATTGAAATAAAGGGGATCATTTATTTTTTAGTCACACATTTATACTTAGGCCAGTAACATAGATAAGAGATAAATGATACACTAACTATACGAAATTTGTTCTTGTGTTTTTGAAGCCAAGAAATATTCAGATTTAAATTTACACATCTTTAAAGCATAAAATTTTCACCTGAATAATTCATGAGCAGTAGCACTGAGACTATTAAAAAAGAAGAAAAAAACCTACAGTACAATTTTAAAAAGCAACTCCCTAAAAAATTTGCAAGGTTATGTAGGCAAGGAAAAGATAAACTCAAGGTAATATTTCAGGATTTATAAAACTAACAGTTCATTTGAAAATGTCAAGCATGTGCTGAAATGAATCACAATGGGAAAATGTTAATAACATAGGTAAGTATCAAGGTTAAAGACTCCACAACTTTGAAACTTTTAAAAATTAACTGATAGATAACTTAATCAATCAATTAATGCATTAATCAATTTCCCAGCACTAAACAAACCTGTTTCTGGGAAAAATCTAAATGTATAAAGCTTTTCTAAGAAAATTAAGTGAAATTTAAAAGTAGGAAAGCAATCATCATATTTTCACTTTGGTTTGCTTTGATATATATGCATATATATATGCATATTATGTATATATATACATATATGCAAGTGTATATCTTTTAGTGATAATGAGTGTTTTATTATTTCATCCTGATTCCAACTTTTTGTTGTTGCTTTGTTCAAAAGGTAGTATTTACTAGTGGGTAAATTATCTACTAGTGGATAAATTACTAGTGGATGATGGGTAAATTATTTTTACATTCTGTCTTTTCAAATTTTCCTCAACATGTATTTTTTTTTTCCATTTATAATCAGAAAAACATCTCTCACTTGCCAGTTGTCAGAGTAAAGCAAGAGAACAGATCTGGGCAGTTGAAGACAAAATGGAATCAAGAATTGTTATGTAAGACAAAGAAGGAAAACTAGGTTAGCTTTTAAGAGCGGGTCTCCCTGCAGATGGTCAGGTGTGAAGAATGCTTCACCCATGCTTGTTCTCCCTTAGTGCACTGGCTGTTAGGCCAGGTTAGGATAAGGAGGCTTTTTACTCCATCTCAGTCCTCGCCCCTCATGAGGCAGATGCTGTGGCTTTGATGACTTCATACTGCTTTTATGTCAGTAACCCTTCTGTTATGCTTTTACTGTCTTCAAATTTGGGCAACACAATTGAAAAGTAGCCTTCAGTGGATGGCTTCTCTTGAAGAATAGGTGGTTTATGGAGAATATTTTCCCTCACTTCCACCAACTCTAACACAGCTAGATATGGCATATTCTTCTTCATCTGAGCAGTAAATCTGACAAAGAGGTGCCAGTTCTGTTAGAAACTGTGTCTCTGGCTTAAATTTCCCAGGCTTTGTTTTGAAGTTTGCACAGATTTGGTAAGAAATGCTTTTCATTGTTTATCCACATTGAAGAACTGGGTGAGACCCTGCAACGTGATGACACATATTCAGTTACAGTGCTGTTGTATGCAGTGGGCCTCCCCAGGCTTTCTTTGACATCCGCCTTGGACCAGCAAGTAAAGTGACAATCTTTACACAGCGGCTCAGCAGTCTGGGGCTCGGTTGTCATGGCGACCTGGGGTGCGACAAACCCTGCCCTCCTGGACCTGGACAATTCCTTCTGTTTCCAGGGGGGATTCCTGGTGACTCAGATGGTAAAGTGTCTGCCTGCAATGCGGGAGACCTGGGTTTGATCCCTGGGTCAAAAAGATCCCCTGGAGAAGGAAACAGCAACCCACTCCAGTACTCTTGCCTGGAAAATTCCATGGATGGAGGAGCCTGGTGGGCTATAGTCCATGGGGCCGCAAAAAGTCGACAGGACTGAGCAACTTCACTCTTTCTGTTTCCAACTTTACATAAACTGTTAATAATCTTTCTTCAGGAAATCAATTTCTAAAAATAATGAATATGGAAAAATTGAAAAAAAAACATAAAATTATTCAGTATGTATTAGAGGCACTTACTTTGTTAAGCAAAGATCCTATCAAACCTGTGTCCTACTTGCAATGAAAGTGGGTATTTTTTTGTCGCATTGTTGTGAGATGCCAATGTAATGATACATGTACAAACAAATGCATTCAATTACTCATAGGAATTTCATTACTCATAGGAATTTTCTTCCATACACAGCTACAAAAGAACTAAAAGCATTTGATTATTCATTGCTAACAAAACCTAGAATAAGTATAACCATTTAGAAATATCCAGTTTTGGTGATACACAAAGCCCTGCTTTAAAATAAGTCAGCAAACTGCTGCAAGCCTTTATTTTTTATTTTTCTTCCATTTATTTTTATTAGTTGGAGGCTAATTACAATATTGTAGTGGATTTTTGTCATATATTGACATGAATCAGTCATAGATTTACACGTGTTCCCCATCCCCATCCCCCCTCTAGCCTCCCTCCCCATCCCATCCCTCTGGGTCTTCCCAGTGCACCAGCCCCAAGCACTTGTCTCACGCATCCAACCTGGGCTGGTGATCTGTTTCACCCTTGATAGTATACTTGTTTCAGTACTATTCTCTCTGAACATCCCACCCTTGCCTTCTCCCAGAGAGTCCAAATGTCTTCTGTGCATCTGTGTCTCTTTTTCTGTTTTGCATATAGGGTTATCGTTACCATCTTTTTAAATTCCATATATATGTGTTAATATACTGTATAGATGTTTATCTTTCTGGCTTACTTCACTCTTTATAATGGGCTACAGTTTCATCCATCTCATTAGAACTGATTCAAATGCATTCTTTTTAATGGCTGAGAAATATTCCATTGTGTATATGTACCACAGATTCCTTATCCATTCATCCACTGATGGGCATCTAGGTTGCTTCCATGTCCTGGCAATTATAAACAGTGCTGTGATGAACACTGAGGTGCTACAAGCTTTTAAAAAATAAGTGGGAAAACTATTTTCAATTCTTTGCATGATGGTAAATGTTTAAAAGCTATACAATCTAAACTAATTTTCAACCATAGGGAAGAGTTTTACATTTTACTTTTAGGATTTTAGATACATCATACTGTTGAAGGTAAGTTTTCCCTCCTTTTATCTGAGTCTCTGCTTCTAAGATAATTAGAGTCTCAGCAAATCTATTAAATTATTGCAATGGAGATTATCTGATTTTATCTCAAGAGCGATTATACATATTAGCAGAATAGATAGTGTTGTCAAATTATTTATTCCCTATGAGGAATACCATAGAAGAGAAGACCTCACTTTCCAACAGTAATAATTCAAAAAGTACACTTACTTCTTCACTCTTTTCTTCCTCAACACTGCTTTCCTTTTTTCCTTAATTATATTTTTATGATGGATATATACTTGTGTAAGTTTGAGGTTTTATGTAACCCTCTAACATTATGAAATTAAGGAAGCTATGTTGGAATTGAAACTTTGTTTGGGGCATAGACCTCAAAAATTTCTGATTTTTCTGATTTTCCTTCTCTTTTTCCTTCTTCTCCTTCCCCTCCTCCTCCTTTGACTTTACATCCTCCTCCTTCTTTCTCCTTCTTCCTCTTCTTTTCCTTCTTCCTTGTCATCTCTCTTAAGACTTGAGACACAGTTGGGAAAAAAAAAAAAAAAAAACCCAGAACTGTAGCAGTTACAATTTACACAATGTTAAAGAAAACAGGTGATATGGCTTTTGAGGGGCATTTTTCCTAGTACCATTTTTATTTTTAAAATGAGGTTCTATAAAAACTATAGTAAAATATGAAGTCACAAGTGTGATAATTACTATTAGAGAAGTATTGAGATTGGAAAAAAAATATGTATTTTTAAGTACGAAGATGATGAGATAAAATCAGGAAAGAATAATACGGGTTGTAAAAACTTGCTTTTCAGCATTTGAGTTTAGATTTCACTTTTAAAAAGGGGCACTAAATAAATACAATGAGATTTGGGAGGATTCATGCATATGTAGTCACAACTCATGAGAAATTGCCTAAGGTGACCACTTAGCCCAGCTTACCCAGTGTAATGCTTGTTAATACTAGTTGTCCTACAATTTTGTCTTTGTTTTATTTGCTATAGTGTTTATTGCTTCCAAGAATGTTCTTATATGGATGCTCTTGCCATGGACCAACATGGAACACCACAGGGAAGATAAAGAAAGAAGACAATATCTAAGATCAACACAAGGATTGCACCATTATTCTATAATAAAAAGGATTACCTAAAAAGCATGGAAAATAAAACATTCAATTTGCATACATTGGAAGTTAAGCATTTTTAAATTTAGTAAACACTTTTGAAGTCTAACTACAGTGTTGTTTGGCTCTTACAATTTTTTTTTCCTTTGAAGTTGTGATATAAATTTAATGTCTGGTTATTGTTCAAAGAAACCTACTTATTCAGGTATTTTTCTTTTTTAAAGATAAATGTTTTCAGAGAAGCAGAGACTAGAATTGTCATTGCCAGGGGCTTGGGTACAAGGGAAAATGAGGAGGTAATAATCAAAGATAGAGAGTTTTAGTCATGCAGGAAGAATAATTGCTAGAGATCTATTGTATATCATAGCCCCTGGAGTAAACAACCCTATACTATCTAATTAAAATTTTGCCAAGGATGCTGTATTCTTATCACCAAAAAACTGATTAACAAAAGAGGTTAGATGGGTCTTTTATGGGTGATATGTTTATGACATTGATTGCTTGATAGTTTCATCTCTGTACTTATCTCCAGACTCATCAAGTTTTATGGATGGGTTTTTGTGTGCTATTCAAACCTCAGTAAAGTAATTTTAAAAAGAGAGATAATATTTGCACTTAGACAAACTAAAGTATCCCTATCCCTAAATAACCTTAATTTCTAGATTGAGAAGATTGCCTTTGAGTAATCAGCAGTGTTGAGACTGAGGTAACCTTAATTCTAAATACCATTGAGTTTATACTCTGAAGTCACCCTATCTGACTTGGAATCTCAGTTCCAATATTGACTTGTTTCTTAAACTTCTGCAGATTGATGAACTTGTACAGAAAGATGTTAACTCATAGTTAGATAAGTCGTTGGTTGCTATGAAATTAAAAAAAAAAAAAAACTGTGTAAAGCTTTTAGACATTAATCATTTATCCATATTTGGTTCTCTTATGTCAGTTTGGCAATATAAAGAATAAAATAAGCATACCCTACTCTCAATGTATTTTTAATCTCAGAAAGAAATAATTACATGAGAAAATTGATAATGAAGTATAAAATTTGCTATAATGACTAAAATTCACTAAATTATATGACAGGAAAATTCCTTAAACTCCCTGGTAAAGTCTGAGAAGATTTCAGATTGAAGGAGAACTAAAGGTGAAATCTGAAAGGTTAGAAGGAATTGAAATAGCAGACAAAATAATATGATCAAAATCTACACTTTAAAGAAAAGTTATTTTTATTCAGTGATGCTGGAATGTTGCTGGAATAAACATCCTCTTCAAAGGTAAAGGGGCTTCATTGATGGCTCAGGGATAAAGAATTTGCCTGCAGTGCAGGAGTCACAGGAGACAGAAGTTCAGTCCCTGAGTTGGGAAGATTGGTGTGGCATGGCAGCCCACTCCAGTATTCGTGCTGGGAATACCACGGACACAGTGAACTGGAAGGCTAGGGTCCATAGGGTCACAAAAACCTGGGGCATGACTGAAACTACTTAGCATACATGCACACATGCAAAGGCAAAGGAGTGGGCCAGCTGCTTAGAAATAAGTGTATGTTCTGCTCCTTGGAAGATGGGACAACACTGAGGAGTTTTCATTGAAAGAGTTATGTGTGTATTTTTTAAATATCATCTTCATAAAAATGTTAAGTATAAATTGGAAAATGAGAAGATAAAACTCATGATATTCATCATTTTTTTGGTGAGATTTTGTGAGAAATAAATTTAGAGTAGCATTAATTATATTTCCTGAAAATCTCAGAAGATATATAGCTAACAAAGAATGGTGTTAGATCACTATTCTGTACTTTTAAAGACAGTTCTCTTGTTATTTTTTCTATCAATTCATAAACTCACTTCAATTTAAATATTATAAGAAATATTATTTAATTTGTTGGATATAACTCAGATCCAATGTATTATTTACATTTTTGTTCATGTATTGAGATAATAAACTTTTCAATGTAAAAACAGGAAAGTGACAGAAGGCAGTGAGAAAGTTGAGTAATAATCATATTTCAGTTCAGTTCAGTTTAGTCACTCAGTCGTGTCCAAGTCTTTGTGACCTCATGAACCACAGCATGCCAGGCCTCCCTGCCCATCACCAACTCCAAGACTCCACCCAAATCCATGTCCATCGAGTCGGTGATGCCGTCCAACCATCTCACCCTCTGTCATCCCCTTTTCTTCCTGCCCCAACCCCTCCCAGCATCAGGGTCTTTCAAATGAGTCAGCTCTTCACATCAGGTGGCCAAAGTATTGGAACTTCAGATTCAACATCAGCCCTTCCAATGAACACCCAGGTCTGAACTCTTTTAGGATGGGCTGATTGGATCTCCTGGAAGTACAAGGGACTCTCAAGAGTCTTCTCCAATACCACAGTTAAAAAGAAGCAATTCTTCGGTGCTCAGCTTTCTTTATAGTCCAACTCTCACATCCATAGGTGACTACTGGAAAAACCGTAGCCTTGACTAGATGGACCTTTGTTGGCAAAGTAATGTCTCTGATTTTTAATATGTTGTCTAGGTTGGTCATAACTTTACTTCCAAGGAGTAAGTGTCTTTTAATTTCATGGCTGCAATCACCATCTGCAGTGATTTTGGAGTCTAAAAACATAAAATCTGCCACTGTTTCCACTGTTTCACCATCTATTTGTCATGAAGTGATGGGACCAGATGCCATGACCTTAGCTTTCTGAATGTTGAGCTTTAAGCCAAGTTTTTCACTCTTCTCTTTCATTAAGGGGCTCTTCAGTTCTTCACTTTCTGCCATAAGGGTGGCGTCTCTTGACAAAACTCTATTACTGCTCACCCTGCTTCATTATATACTCCAAACCTAAATTTGCCTGTTACTCCAGGTGTTTATTGACTTCCTACATTTGCATTCCAGTTCCCTATAATGAAAGGAACATCTTTTTTGGGTGTTAGCTCTAAAAGGTTTTGTAGGTCATCATAAGGAGATAAGTCCTGGGTGTTCACCAGAAGGACTGATGCTGAAACTGAAACTCCAGTACTTTGGCCACCTCATAAGAGTTGATTCATTGGAAAAGACCCTGATGCTGGGAGGGATTGGGGGCAGGAGGTGGGGACAACAGAGGCTGAGATGGCTGAATAACATCACCGACTCGATGGACCTGAGTTTGAGTAAACTCCGGGAGTTGGTGATGGACAGGGAGGCCTGGCGTGCTGCAATTCATGGGGTCGCAAAAAGTCAGACACGACTGAGTGATTGAACTGAACTGAACTGAATATACATGTTTCAATGCTACTCTCTCAAATCATCCCACCTTTGCCTTCTCCCACAGAGTCCAAAAGTCTGTTCTTTATACTTGTGTCTCTTTCGTTGGAAGATATATTTTAGATTTGACTACATTTAAATCCATAGATTCTGAATAAAATGCTTTATCCCTGCCTAATGTTGGTGGGTCACACACAATCATTTAAAAGCCTTAAGAGAAAAATCCTGAGATGCCTCACAGAAGGAGAAATCCTACATTCAAACTGCTTGAAGACTCAGACCTCCCTCATTACCTGTCCCATACATCTCCAGCCTGCTATACTGCAGCCAGCTATATACTAACCAAGATATACATGCATACACACACACACACACACACATATATGTGCATACATATGTGAAAGTGTTAGTTGCTCAGCTGTGTCTGACTCTGTGACCCCATGGACTGTAGTTCCTCAGGCTCCTCTGTCTGTGGAATTCTCCAAGTAAGCATACTAGAGTGGTAACCATTTCCTTCTCAAGGGGATCTTCCCAACCCAGGAATTGAATCTGGGTCTCCTGAATTGCAGGCATATTCTTTACCATCTGAGCTACTAGGAAAGCCCATATGTAAATATTTATATAAAAATTATTATTATATTGTTATTTACTTGTGGAAATTTTTATCAAATTAAATTATATTAGATGACTTCAAAATTTATATCTTAAAGTTTGAATGAAACATTTCATAAATTGTCTTAATATTATATATTAATAATTGTCTTAATACTGTCTATTTAATACTATCTACTAACATTTAAAGAAGTCATAGTAATATTAAATTTACTCTACAAATATATCCAATTCAACAATTTGGAAAAAGCAAAATGTATTGATTTCATATCTATTTATTTTCTCCAAATAAAAATTGAGTTTTTATTCATATTTAAAGTATGAAAATGATCCATTTATTGCATACATTCTATTTAACTTATAATGCTAGGGATGCCAAATTATTACTTTAACAGTAATGAAAGAAAGTTCTTTGAGATCTGATAAATGTGCTGACATAAAACTGTGAACTGGCATATTCATGAGTAAAGTATATTATTGATATGTGGAAAGTGTAAAGGATGTCCTAACCAAGGTTTGGGGAAAAACAAATGAATTGCCTTCTGAGCAGTTAGTATAAATATATCATGTCTTAGGTTAGCATGGATCCATGGGATCACTTTAAAAATGCCTTCCTAGACTGTCTGATCCAGCTTTAATTTCATAAGGGCAAACTGGTCTCATCTGGAGAAAGATTGAGTGGAGTGGAAATGGGGATCCTTGAGAAGGAAGCGGAAAAGAAGCCAGAAAGGCAAAAAGTAATTTGTTTAAAATTGCAAAGCTAATGAGTGACGAAGTAAGAGTTTCCATCCAGTTATGTCTGACTTCAGAGTGCATACTCAACTACATGGTAAATTAATATTTCCCTTTTTTGCATTCTAAATTAAATAAGTACAGTTATGATCATAATTCAGGTGTATATTTCTTTTTCACAGGAAGAATATGTCTGTTATATGATGATGCCATTCTATTTCTTATTTTCTTATTTTTAAATAGGAAGATGACACAAATTTATAATTTAATCTTCAATTATATTTGATTTCTGGACAGCTTTCCAGAATAGGTTAAGTGTAAAGCCAAAAGATGGACACAGTCTGATTCTTTATCACAAATATAGTAAGTACTTCTTTAATCCTCCATATCAGAAAATGCACTTGGTTAGAATGAGTATGACCTGAAAAGTGGGACCCACCATGGTATGAATTCAAATCAGTTTTCTGGGAGCACAAAGAAGCTGATAAACTCTTCAAGGTGATGATGCCATTCTTGCCTGGAAAATCCCATGGATGGAGGAGCCTGGTAGGCTACAGCTTATGTGGTTGCAAAGAGTCGGACACAACTGGGCAACTTCACTTCTAAGTTCTCTTTAAGCCAAACCCAATATTATCGCCTGAATCATAATTAAATAATCCCCTTCTCTTTTGTTTATTCAAAGATAAGGATTGGTTCTTCAGCATTATTTTCAAGAAGACCTTCACAAATGTTTTTATTACATTTTAAGAATTTCCGTTGGGAACACATAATAAATTTTTTGTGAAATGGTATGCTATTATTTTCACTTTTTGAATCTCATTACATAGAGATAGAATTTAAATAACACATGTACTTTTATAAGTTGGGAAAGAAAGTAGCCAAAATATTTAAATTTGATTAGATTGCCTCTTTCAAGGATTTATGAACACCAATGAAAATTTCATATACTCCAAGAAATGAAGTGCACATGCTTTTTATTGAAATTATTAAATGATTAGCCTCCCACCAACTTAGAAAACACATGGAGAGCAATGAACACTTTGCATGCTGATTTTTACAGCAAGAACCTGGCAGAAATCTAAGGGCATGGGTCACATAATGTGAAAATGTAAGCCTGGAATGGCTGAGGGCAAGCCTAACTTGCTCAACAACACTCCTATGGGACTCTCCACCAGGAATATTTCCCTTCCTTTGTTGATTTCTTCTCTCTCTCTTTTTTCTTTGCCTAATTAAGTTAGTACTTCTTTAAATTGAAGTATATAAAAGAATGAAATAATGTCATTTGAAGCAACATAAATGCACCAGAGATTATCATTCTTAGACTCTAAGTGAAATAAGTCAAAAAGAGACAGGCAAATGACATATAAAATCATTTAGATGTGGAATCTAAAACATGACATAACGAACTTATCTATGAAGTAGAAACAGACTCACAGACAGAGACAGCTTACTTGGGATTGCTGAGGGAGGGGATGGGGGAGGCAGGGGAGGGAAGGATTGTGAGTTTGGGAATAGCAGATGCAAGCTATCATATATAAATTGAATATAACACAGAGTCATAACTGAATAGTACAGAGAACTTTATTCAATGTCTTAAGATAAACTTAGTAGTGTTTTAGGACAGCAGTAGAAGTGGAAATTGGAACCGAGTTTCTCAATATAGTTTTTTTTTTTTTTTTTTAATATGATAACTCAATATTTTTTTCAATCCCTCCAAATGACAGTTTTGGTGTCAAGTTGTGAGTTTTCACTGATAACAAGGGACCTGTGGTTGTTCTGTGGCCTCACAAACATTATTATCCAGTTGGTTATAATGCACAAAATCTTACAAATTCGCCCTTTCGTTTTATATATATATATATATATATATGTATGTATATATATATATATGTATGTATGTATATATTGGCTGCTGCAACATAGAAGTTTCCTCATTTGAGTGTTTTAGATCTTAAATACTGAGTAAAGTTTATCATTACTGATTATAAAAGTTTTACTGAAAATTATATCAAGACTGTGACTTTTTCATTTCTAAATAGACATAAAGTGATCTAAACATCTCTTTAGTTTACAGTTCTGCTCAGTTCAGTTGCTCAGTTGAGACTGACTCTTTGCAAACCCTTGGACTGCAGCACACTAGGCTTCCCTGTCCATCATCAACTCCCAGAGCTTGCTCAAACTCACATCCATCGAGTCGGTGATGCCATCCAATGATCTCATACTCTGTCTTCCTCTTCTCCTCCTGCCTTCCATCTTTCCCAGCATCAGTGTCTTTTCAAAGGAGTCAGTTCTTCACATCAGGTGGCCGAAGTGTTGGAGTTTCAGCTTCAACATCAGTTCTTCCAAAGAACACCCAGGACTGATCTCATTTAGGATGGACTGGTTGGGAATCCTTGCAGTCCAAGCGACTTTCAAGAGTCTTCTCCAACACTGCAGTTCAAAAGCATCAGTTCTTTGGTGCTCAGATTTCTTTATAGTCCAACTCTCACATATGCATATGACTACTGGAAAAAACATATCTTTTAATAAATGGGACTTTATTAGCAAAGTAATGTCTCTGCTTTTTAACATGCTGTCTAAGATGGTCATAACATTTCTTCCATGGGGCAAGTGCCTTTTAATTTCATGTCTGCAGTCATCATCTGCAGTGATTTTGGAGCGCCCCAAAAGTGAAGTCTCTCACTGTTTCCATTGTTTCCCCACCTATTTGCCATGAAGTGATGGAACCAGATGCAATGATCTTTGTTTTCTGAATGTTGACTATTAAGCCAACTTTTTAACTCTCCTTTTTCACTTTTGCCAAGAGGCTCTTTAATTCTTCTTTGGTTTCTGCCATAAAGGTGGTTATTGACATTTATGCATATCTGAAGTTATTGATATTTCTCCCAGCAATCTTGATTCCAGCTTGTGCTTCATCCAGCCCAGCATTTCACATGATGTACTCTGCATGTAAGTTAAATAAGCAGGGTGATGATATACAGCCTTGATGTACTCCCTTCCCAATTTGGAACCAGTCTGTTGTTTCATGTCCAGTTCTAACTTTTGCTTCTTCACCTGCATACAGATTTCTCAGGAGGCATATCAGGTGGTCTTGCATTACCATCTCCTTAAGAATTTTCCACAGTTGGTTTTGACCAACATAGCCAAAGGCTCTGGCATAGTCAATAAAAAGAAGTAGATGTTTTTCTGGAACTCTCTTGCTTTTTTGATGATGCAACAGATGTTGAAAATTTAACCTCTGGTTCCTCTGCCTTTTCTAAATCCATCTTGAAAATTTAGAAGTTCATGGTTCACATACTGTTGAAGCCTGGCCTGGAGAATTTTGAACATTACTTTGCTAGTATGTAAGATGGGTACAACTGTGCAGTAGTTTGAATATTCCTTAGTAAGATCACAGAGAAAGGCAATGCCAAAGAATACTCAAACTACTGCACAATTGCACTCGTCTGACATGCTAGTAAAGTAATGCTCAAAATTCTCCAGTCTGGGCTTCAGCAATACATGAACCATGAACTTCCAGATGTTCAAGGTAGTTTTAGAAAAGGCCGAGGAACCAGAGATCAAATTGCCAACATCTGCTGGATCATTGAAAAATCAAGAGAGTTCCAGAAAAAGCATCTATTTCTGCTTTATTGACTACGCCAAAGCCTTTGACTGTGTAGATCACAACAAACTGTGGAAAATTCTGAAAGAGATGGGAATACTAGACCACCTGACCTGCCTCTTCAGAAACCTATATGCAGGTCAGGAAGCAACAGTTAGAACTGGACATGGAACAACAGACTGGTTCCAGATAGGAAAAGGAGTACATCAAGGCTGTATATTGTCAACCTGCTTATTTGACTTATATACAGAGTACATCACAAGAAATGCTGGGCTGGAAGGAGCACAAGCTGGAATCAAGATTGCTGGGAGAAATATCAGTAACCTCAAATATGCGGATGACATCACCCTTATGGCAGAAAGTGAAGAGGAACTAAAAAGCCTCTTGATGAAAGTGAAAGAGGAGAGTGAAAAACTTGGCTTAAAGCTCAACATTCAGAAAACTAAGATCATGGTATCTGGTCCCATCACTTCATGGCAAATAAATGGGGAAACAGTTGAAACAGTGTCTGACTTTATTTTTTGGACTCCAAAATCACTGCAGATGGTGATCGCAGCCATGAAATTAAAAGACACTTACTCCTTAGAAGGAATGTTATGACCAAACTAGATAGCATGTTAAAAAGCAGAGACATTACTTTGCCAACAAAAGTCCATCTAGTCAAGGCTATGGTTTTTCCAGTGGTCATGTATGTATGTGAGAGTTGGACTGTGAAGAAAGCTGAGTGCCAAAAAATTGATGCTTTTGAACTGCAGTGTTGTAGAAGACTCTTGAGAGTCCGTTGGACTGCAAGGAGATCCAACCAGTCCATCCTAAAAGAGATTAGTCCTGAGTGTTCATTGGAAGGACTGATGCTGAAACTGAAACTCCAGTACTTCGGCCACCTCATGCGAAGTGTTGACTCGTTGGAAAAGACCCTGATGCTGGGAGTTATTGGCAGCAGGAGGATGAGACAGAGGATGAGAAGGCTGGATGGCATCACCAACTCGATGGACATGAGTTTGAGTAAACTCCGTGTGTTGGTGTTAGACAGGGAGGCCTGGCGTGCTGTAATTCATGGGGTCACAAAGAGTTGGACATGACTGAGTGACTGAACTGAAGGACCATTTTAAACCAATTAGAATTATAATTGTAAATTCACATCCAAGAAAGGTAAAGTCTGGAATAATCTTAATAATTTTCAAACATATACATTATTAACAACCGCATAAAGATATTTAAGCCACTAGTAATATTTTATTACCTGAATCTTATTAATACTATAAAGTGACATTATCATTATTTGAATATTAAATGTTAAATAATATATATTAGAGATGATAGCATAGAATAGCACTACATTACAAGATTTATATGCATATATAAATAGTTAGCATCATGTATATCTTATGAAGTTCAACATATAGTCAACTTTAAGCAGAATAATGGATGATATTTAAATGAATCCCTGTGACAATATTTTATAATTCTACTAATTTGTAAAATAAAATTCACACTTATTTTAAGAAGCAGTGTTGTCCTTTTCATATCATATATGAAGTCATTATTAATGGTTCAAAATACATGATTTCTTGAATGTTTCAATTATTAAGCAAAAATTTTAAGTTAATTAAATTCTTGAGTTTATTAATGCTGATGATTCCTATTGAACCACAAATCACTTAAATAATAAAATGAGATCAGTAGAGTATTAATAAAGTAAGAGTGTTTGACATTTGATATGTTTTTGCATTTTCTTTTTAAAAATAAATATTTGATCCTTTATGGGAAAGTTAAATTAATAATAGCATCAAAAAGAAAAACTATCTCTAGAGTATCATCAAGGAAGGAAAACTAGAGAGCATTAACATGAGAATTAAAGACACTTACTAAACACTGGTTTAAGTATTTCAAGATTTATAATTAACATTGTAATCAAGGTCTGAAAACTAAACAATTTATTTTGAAATTGACATTTTACAGTACTATGTATGCTGGTAGACAATGGGAGAAATCTTTAAAAAATTCAATCAATCATGAGCACTTTAAAGACTCTCTGACAATACCCCAGATTCCATTCCTCAGAGAAGATGAGAGTTAAACTCTGTTTGCAGACTTAAAGAATACAAAGCAAAAAATAAATAAATAAATACAAAGCATTTTTTTTCTTGACTTAAATAGAATGAATATCCTTAAGCATATGACAAAGAAGATTTTACAAAAAGGTTCTGTAGATAACAGGTGAAAATAGTTGGTTTAAGAAAAATACTTTTACAGACTATTAGAGATCTTTCTGGTTCTATTTAGCTAAGCAGTTTTGTTACCTTGTAATAGGATAATAATTTCTAGGTGGACTCAAATAAAACTTACCCTTGATTTTCAACCATCAACAAAGGAAGTTTGCCACCCTGGGGTTCTTCTGATTATCATTAATGTCTGCACATGCTTAGGCTGTATCACTTTGTTTCTCAGCACCCTAATCAAATAAGGTTTCTATATGTGGCTTCTGAACTGGAGCCCTAAAAGCTCTATCCTGTAGCAGTATAAGGGTAAACTCATTAAAACTATGTGCAGTATGATGTAAGACTTGGCCTTTATTTAGCTAATCTGAAGATGAATACAGAAAGCCACCATCTGTAGCTTTCTGTAAATCCATAAGCAAAATATTCCTCTACAATTTAATTATTTCTAATCGCATTTGTAACTCATTATTTTCACTGCAGACTTCATATGTCTGACTGAATGTTTTCCTGTGTTTTTAAGGACTATTACAAATTGAACTTTTTTCTTAATTCATATAGAGACAATGAGAGAAAGAAAAAGGTCTTGTGTTACTAGGGAAACATGATGCTGAAGGTTTAGTGACAACCTCAGTAGGTGGTGTACAGCAAAGTCTGTCAGGATGAGAGAACAGAAAGGGAGCCTGCTGATGCAAAGAATAAATTTAGAATGTTACTCATTGATTCTCCAATGATCTTTATAAAAGAAGTAATGCAGACTCCATCTCTTTTTAAAGAAGAATTATGGAACTATAATAAAGAAGGCCTCAAGGAATTTATATCCTTGTAAGACAGAATGAATGGGATCTCACCACTATCTATGAGCTTACAGAAAGAACAGGAAATACTGGATGCTTTAGAATTTTGTCAAATTAAAGTTGCATTCATATAGCTGAACTTGCAGTGCTGTTTGCATACTTGCTTTACTTTTCTTTTTATATTTTAAAATTACTGAATTCAGCATGAATCATTTTATATTGATCCTGCAGTAAGTATGTGAAAATATATTTGTATTGTCTTCTAATGAAAGTAATTCAATTTAAAATAGGAAAACTGGCTATTATAAACAGTGCCGCAATGAACATTCCTGCAACCCTATATGCAAGACAGAAAAAGAGACACAGATATATAGAACAGGCTTTTGGATTCTATGGGAGAAGGAGAGGGTGGGATGATCTGAGAGAACAGCATCGAAACATGTATATTATCAAGTGTGAAACAGATCGCCAGTCCAGGTTGGATGCATGAAACAAGTGCTCAGGGCTGGTGCGCTGGAATGACCCAGAGGAATGGGATGGGGAGGGAGGTGGGAGGAGGGTTCAGGATGAGAAGCACATGTAAATCCATGGCTGATTCATGTCAATGTATGGCAAAAACCACTACAATATTGTAAAGTAATTAGCCTCCAACTAATAAAAATAAAGGAAAAAATAAATAAATAAATAAAATTATATCTTTAAAAAAATAAGAAAACTGTACTTTAGAAGAAAGTTTATTTCTGTTTGTGGCAATAAATCAAAGTATAGCTATATTTGTTTTTATTTATTTATTTTTTTAAGGACTATGTGTTTTTTTTTAATTTTTTAAAAATTAATTTACTTATTTTAACTGGAGGCTAATTACTTTACAATATTGTAGTGGTTTTTATTCTTTATATAGCTTATATATTGTTATACTTGTGCATTTTTGATGAATTAAAGGGCTATTAAAATTTTACAATGCAAAGAACAAAAATGTTAGGTATTGACTCAGGAAATTGAGTCACTCATAACTGCATGGAGGTCTCCCTAGACACTGAGCCATTTATAAATACCACATAATATTATGATGCACATATCCATTAATACCTATGTTAGGTAGTTAGAATAGAAAACAGGAGTCCAGAATGGCAGTGGTTAAAAGACAAGGAAGGGAAAAGCCTGCAAAAATAGAACAAAGGAAGGTCTGAGGACCCAAGTGAGGACCTCAGGTAGAACAAACAGCACTCCTGGCCAGCCCAATTTACATAGACCAGGCCCAGGAGGAGGAAAAATATATAAAAGAGGAGCCAAAGGGCTCTCTTTCTCTCTCTCCCGTGTGCTGGCATGCTCTCCCACTCTCTTCTCTCCACGTCTTTGGATCGGCATGCCCACACGCCTCGAGGATGGATTCTCCTGCTATTTTCTAAATAAAACAGAGCTGTAACATGGAGCTGTAACACTGGTTTGTCTAAGAGCTATTACACAGTCTGTTCAAGACCAGAAGAGCTGTGACATGCTGAGGGCTTTAATGTCTGTCACTCCAAATTTTTGTTGTGATGAGACAGAACCGAGGAGAATACACTCACCTGACATCTAGAAGACTTTTCAGCTGTAAATCTTACTTTTAATATGTAGAAAACATTTCAGTAAATCTCACTTTTCATAAAGCTAGTAGTAATTTAGTTAAATTCCCTTGATAAAGAAGTGTGCCTTTTACTCTTTTATTTTTCCTTCCTCCCCCTTTTCCTTCCTCTTTATTTCTCTCTCTCCATCTTTTCTTTCTCCCCCACCCCTTCCTGCTCCCTTCCTTTTCCTTTCCTTCATTTCTTTTAGATGACTTGTTAAGTCTTCTCTGATAAGATGATATTGGATCAAAAATAAAGTGGAACATGAGAAGAATTCAGCCATACAGACACCCATGGATGAGATACCTAAGCCAAAGGATTAGTGAGTACACATATCTTAGAGTGGGCTAGAGAAGAATAAAGTAGAAACAACTGGGAGAGAAACAAAGAGACAAAGGAGATTTGCCTTAATATGTTAAGCCTAAATGGTTAAGGTGGTTAAACATGGTTAAGCCTAAATATGTTTTTTTTTTTTTTTCCTTGAGCATTTTATGGATGTCAGCTTTTATTCTAAATATAAAGGAAAGCTCCTGGAGCTTTTTAAAAGAAGCCATGACTGACTTATATGTTAAGGAATCACTGTAATTCTTGCATGGTGACTGGAGTGAAGGGTGTGTGGGAAGGACTAGAGCCATGTAGGAGGCACAAGTTAAACATGATCTTTGATGAAGGTGGTAGAGAAAATGACAAACGAACAACAAGAAAAGTCAACTCTGGATATAATTTAATACAGAAATGACAGATGATTTGAAAGGCTTTTCTATGGGTCATGAGAGAAATGTATTCCAAATCTAGCCACTTCATATCACTTCTACCACCACCACCCTGGTCAGAACCATCTTCACCAAAGCTGTTCCAGGTTTATTCTCAGGAGAGTACACAGAGTGATCCATTTAAACTTAAGACACAAGGGTCAAACATCTACTCAAATTTTTTATTACTTTCCATTTCACCTAAACAGCCATGGTAGTTGCAATGATACTCAAAGGCCTTTGAGAATCTGTCTGTTGCATTGAGAATTTTCTTTTCTTGATGACTCTATGTTAGACATAATGCTTTCCTTCTATTTTTCAAAAATGTCAAGCATGTTGTTTCCTTAGTTTTCTTCTCATCATCCCTTTTCTTAGAATACTCCTCTCCCCAATTATCTTAATCACTTTGGGTGAACTGTCTTACCACCAAGTGTTTGAGTAACTCTCACCTTTTCAGTGAGGCCTATCTTAACCTTCCATTTAATATTAGAACAAATTTTCCTCCTCCAAATCTACCTCAACCTGCTATACTTTTTTTTTTATAATTTTTTTCTTGTACTCATTATCTTTTGAGATACTGTATTATCTGCTTATTATTATGCGTGCTGTTTGTTATCATCCTGGGTTGTGTTAGCCTGAAACAAATAGACTGCCAGATATTTCCCCAGGGAAGATGAGTGTATTCAGTATCAGCAGATAATTGCAATTGAGGAGAATGGTTAATGGAGATGAAGATGAAATTGAGGGGCTGTGGTAAGCAAACAGTCCATGGCTTTCTATTGTATAAGTCTTTACCAAGAAAGATATCTCCCTTCTGCATGCTAGGTTTTGGAAAGTTTGAAATGTATGAAAGTTTGCCATGCTGGTCTCCCAACTATTTAATTGAGGCTTCTATTTTAATTGTTTTTACATTTTCCCCTTTTGATCAATCTCTTTCTCTGAAAGTCTCAGTGATAAAAAGCCAGGTTTTGTAGTTTCATCAGCTTTTACTTCTTCTGTATCAGGAGGAACCTTTCCTAGGTATACTGTCTCACATCAGATAAACAGTTCACATATTAGAAATATCTTTAGGTCACATTTGAGTAAGGAGAAGGGTAGGATAGAGACTTCTGAGACACTTTTTATCTAAAGTCTGTGAAGGACATGCATTCATCTTCTCCTGTGAGAACACCAAAATCACAACTAGCTGCTGAACAAACATAGACAAGAGAATGTTGGATCTCACCAAAAAAGATACCCTATGTTCATGGGCAAAGGAGAAGCATCAAAAAGATGGTAAGAGGAGTGCAATCACATTTAGAATCAAATCTCCTAACATGAGAGATTCTCAGGGTCACAAACAAAAATCGTGCACACCAGGACCCGAGGAAAGGAGCAGTAACCTTCACAAGAGGCTGAATCAGACCTGCCTTGACTGTTTGAGTGTCTCCTACAGAGGCATGAATCAGCAGTGGCCTGCCATGGGGTCGGGTGCTCTGACTGCAGCAGACCTGGAAGGTGCAATGTGTAGCATAAGTCCTCTTAGAGAGGACTCTAGCCCCACCATAGAACCACTGAGCAAATGACCCACACACTGGAGAAGAGTGTGTCAAGAGATTAGATCTGATAGATGCAGTGCCTGAGGAATGATGGACACAATTTCATAACAACGTACAGGAGTAGGTGACCAAAATCATCCTTAGAAGAAGAAATGCAAAAAGGCAAAAAATGTTGTTTGAGGAGGCCTTACAAATAGCTGAGAAAAGAAGAGAAGCAAAAGGCAAAGGAGAAAAATGAAAGCTATACCCATCTGAATGCAGAGTTTCAAAGAATAACAAAGAGATATAAGAAAGCCTTCTCTTAGGAAGGCTTAGAACACTTAGAACACTCTTGCACTTAGAACAGTGCAAAGAAATAGAGGAAAATTATAGAATTGGAAAGACTAGAGATCTCTGCAAAAATTAGAGATATCAAGGGAATATTTCATGCAAAGATGGTCACAATAAAGGACATAAATGGTATGGACCTAATAGGAACAAAAGACATCAAGAAAATGTAGCAAGAATACACAGAAGAACTTAACAAAAAAGATTTCAGTGACCTAGATAACCATGATGGTGTGATCACTCATCTAGAGCCAGACATCCAAACTTGATTTGGAATGTAAAGTCAAGTGGGCCTTAAGAAGTAAGTATCACTACGGATAAAGCTAGTGAAGGTGATGGAATTCCAGTTGAGCTATTTTAAGTCCTAAAAGATTATCCTGTTAAAGGGCTGCTGCCTGCAATGCAGGAGACCTGGATTTGATCCCCGGGTCAGGAAAATCTTCTGGAGAAGGAAATGGCAACCCACTCCAGTACTCTTGCCTGGAAAACTCCATGGATGGAGCAACCTGGTAGGCTACAGTCCATGGGATCACAAAGAGTCAGACATGACTGAGGAACTTCACTGGTTAAAGGGCTCCACTCAATATGCCTGCAAATTTGGAAAGCTCAGCAGTTGCTATAGGACTGAAAAAGGTCAGATTGCATTCCCATCCCAAAGAAGGGCAATACCAAAAAATGTTCAAACCACCACATGATTGCACTCATTTCACATAATAGGAAAGTAATGCTCAAAATTCTTCAAGATAGTGAGAGAGTCAATTCCTAAGTAGCTTGGTAAGAAGTTTTGGGTCCCCAAGGAGAATAAAGGGGTTTGGGGCTCTCGAGGATGAGATAGGGGCCTGGGGTTCTGAAGGAACAGAAAAGGACAAAGGTTTTGTTTGTTTGGTTGGTTTTCTACATTGCTTTGTCTCAGTCAATATAACAATGTGTCTTGCTCAAGGACATGTTTCTCCTTAACAAGAACCTTCTGACTAATCTTGTTATCTTGTTTTGTTGTGGGAGTGGGTCTGGTAAAAGCATATAAGGCTTTGATAAGACTAACAAGTGGGGCACTCTTCATCCCCCTTCTGATATCTATGTCAGAAGCTTTCTCTCTCCCTTTTTGTACTTTAATAAAATACTGCTACACACAAGCTCTTGTGTGATCAAGCCTGGTCCTGGTCCCAAATCTAAATCTTTGGAGATCATGAATCCAACATCCTTCACCATAAGCTATCACTAGGCTTCAGCAGTACATGAACTGAAAAATTCTAGATGTTCAAGCTGAATTTAGAAAAGGTAGGGGAACCAGAGATCAAATTGCCAACATCCAATGGATCATAGAAAAAGGAAGAAAATTCCAGAAGAACGTCTATTTCTCCTTCATTGACTACACTAAAGCCTTTGACTATGTGGATCACAACAACCTGTGTAAAATTCTTCAAGAGATGGGAATATCAGACCACCTTACCCACCTCCTGAGAAATCTGTATGCAGGTCAAGAAGCAACAGTTAGAACCGGAAATGAAATAATGGACTGGTTCTAATTGGGAAAGGAGAATGTCAAGGCTGTAAATTGTCATCCTGTGTATTTAACTTTTGTGAAGAGTACATCATGTGAAATACTGGGCTTGATGAATCACAAGCTGGAATCAAGAGTGCTAGGAGAATTATCAATAACTTCAGATATGCAGATGTGCTACCTTTATGGCAGGAAGTGAAGAGGATCTAAAGACCCTTTTGATGAAGCTGAAAGAGTAGAGTGAAAAAGCTCACCTAAAACTCAATATTTAAAAAAAAAATCTAAGATCATGGTATCTTTTACCATCACTTCATGACAAACAAATTGGAAAACAGCAAAAGACTTTATTTTCTTGGGCTCAAAAATCACTGCAGATGGTGACTGCAGCTGTAAAATTAAAAGATGCTCACTCCTTGTAAGAAAAGCTATGACAAACTTAGTGTATTAAAAAGCAGAGATATTACTTTCTCAATAAAGGTAAAAAAAAAAAAAATCAGAGCTATTGTTTTTCCAGTAGTCATGTATGGATGTGAGATTTGGACCATTAAGAAGGCTGACCACTGAAGAATTGATGCTTTTGAACTGTGGTGTTGGAGAAGACTTTTGTGAGTCCCTTGGACTGCAAGGAGATCAAACTAGTCAATCTTAAAGGGAATAAACTCTTTCTTTGGAAGGACTAATGTTGAAGCTGAACCTCCAATAATTTGCCCAACTGATGAGAAAAGCTGACTCATTAGAAGAAACCCTGATGCTGGGAAAGATTAAATGCAGGAGGAGAAGGGAAAAACAGAGGACTAGATGGTTGGATGGCATCATTGACTCAATGGAATGAGTTTGGGCAAGCTCCAGGAGATGGTAAAGGACAGGACATCTGTCATGCTGTAGTCCATGGAGCCACAAAGAGTAATACATGACTAAATGACTGGACAACATCAACAATGTTTCTAAAATCACAGACATTATGGATTATCTGCTATATAATCATGCAAGGTTTGGAACCAAAATTCCAACAGACCTCTTTCAGATATCTTGGAAAATCTGTCTCATTAAATGACATCTAATTCAGGTAATCTTTATTTTCAAGCCATCAGGTGAAGTGTTGGTCCAGTCAGAGCTGCATACTTTCTTTACATGTGTCACATGAATCTATTAATGTATTTCTTGGAGTTCAGTGGCACAGGTATTGGTTAGAATAACTTGATAGGAGGTTTTCTGATAAAAATGAAAAAACATTTTCTGGAGATATCTAATTCAAAAAACAAATTACATGGTGCTTATGTAAGGTCTTTATCTCCCAAGAGGATACTGTGAAAACCTACCTCTACTAAACTATGATTATTTTTAATAGAAGGAATTAGAACTTTGCAATAGTGGAACATCTCTCCTTTTATCAGTTGTAGATCAAAAGAGGCATGAACCAAGGGCATTGAGTGTCTTGTGACTATCTCATAGGGTGAAGTTTTATGAGGTCCAGGAATTTTATATCTGAAACTGAGAAAGACAAATGGCAACATTTTGGCCAAAGTAGGTCCTTTTTCACTTTTGTCAATTGAGTCTCAATAATGTTGCTACTGTGTTTAATGAAAATAGGGAATCAGGCTGCTAAGCTCAGATAAAGTGTAGTAAAACAATCCAAACAGAAGAGACTTATCAAAGCACTTAGCCAGTTAGATGGTTTCCTCCATCATCTTGAAGTTCAAGAGGCATTCTCCAACTTAAGTTAGTATTTTCCAAAAGGAATTTATTCACAGATGAAGCAGTAGCCTGGCTACAAGGAAAGGCTTTAGCCCAATGAAAAAACACAGATCATGACTAAAATATATGTATGTCCACTAGTAAGGGGAAATTATATGAAATTTATTTCCCAGGCCTCAATTGGCCAGTTCAATAGTTTAAAATGTCTGGAGCAATATGAGTTTACATGGATCGTATTTGGAGAAGTGGGACAAGTGAAGGAAGTGCTTTCTATGGCTTGGTTACTGTTTTCTCACTTATTGATTGATGGAGGTTAAACTTTTCTCAATAAACCAGTAGTTTAATGCATGTATAAGGTTAAGGAGTGGGAGTTTTAGAATCTCTGGTATTTGGTCAGAGTGGTTATTTGGTCCAGGCCAGAGCTTTCTCTCTTTTTAAATCAGACCAAGAATTGAAAATCGTATTTTTCTTTTTCTGTGGCAAACTGTTGGACTTTTCTAACCAGTTTTCCTAAATTATTATTTGAAGAAAAAGCCCTTTGCACCACAATAGAAGTTTGGCTGCAGTTTGTCTCTGTAAGGGCAGCATTCCCTGTAGATATATCAGTAATTTTCCTTAGCTTTCAGAAAGTCAAGTTTAGTGTGTCTAGAATCTTAATAGCTAAAGTGTCTGGTAAAAATACCACCTTTGGTAATTTCTGAGCATAGGAGCCATTCAACATTTTATTTTCACTGGAAGTTAGTAATTCGAGTTGCTTCCACAAATTCTGAAATTATGAGCTACTCTGAAAGTTTATCTACTATCAGCATAAATATTTGTAGCTTTGTTCATGTCTGAAGTACAAACTTGTGTAAAAGTGTGTGATTTAGACTGGTTGGCTGAGGAATCCATTACTAAAGATACTGTCCTGACAAAATCAAAAGAATATTTTAATAGCACAATGAGCATGGCATCTGCTATTGTTGCCTTTTAAATAAGAATCTCCAGTGAGCCATGAGAAGTTAGTGTTACCCAGTGGACTTTCCTGTAAATCCCCACAAGGAGTCAGGAGGTGGTTTGTCAGCACGAAGAAGTCATGAAAGGACTTTGTGTGTAATGGAGGAGAGAAGAATAGCCACATGAATGTGCTTGTAATCAAAATAATTATGTGAAAAGCAATCAACAGAACTTCATAGGAGGTGAGGCAGCGGGCTGAGAAGCATTGAGTGTTATGTGAATTCAGGAGGGCTCTGCTTTGTTAGGTACAGAAATGATTAAAAAGGTTACCACAACAATATTCTTGGTGACCTTGACCAAAAAAGTGTGGCTGTAATGACTCTAAGGCAAGACAGTGTCCCTGTGCCACATAATCCAGTTACTGGTTAAAGGCTCTTTTGGATAAGGAAACTTATTCCTTGTATAAGGGAATGCACTTTTTCATTCCCCAATGGCATTCCTTTCCTTTTTATATGCAAAAAAAGAAAAGGGGCATCTGATAATTAGGAAGACCAATAACAGGTACGTTCATTAAACTCTTCTTTAAGACCATGAATTTTGTGCTATCCATGAATTTTGTGCTATCCAGCTTTTCTCATTAAATTGGGTTGGAGTTTATATTGTTGAGTGAAACACAGAGAGGTTTTTCATAAGAAAGAGTTTTGAAACACATTTTAGGCAATAACCAACTAATCAGTTGAAACTTAATTTTGGGTTTTGGAAAACTTAAGACAGTGTATAATCTACATGGACCTAGCAGTAGTCCTTGTTTTCATATAAGATATCCTAAATTTAAAACCAGGGTTTGGGCAATTGAAATTTTCTTTGCCAACCTTATGTCCCTTTAAGGCTAAAATCTTTTAGCAAGTGAATGCTGTCTTCATGTGAAGGGGCTTGAGAATGGAAGCAAATCATCCATCCACACATTGGTAATTACCATCTACACAGAGGTGGTAAAGAACCTCTAGGGAATTTTATGTCATCCAGATCAAACCTCAGGATTTGGGAGAAATAAGAATTCTCAGTATAACTCTGAGGTGTTTCCACATGAATTGTTTTTCTTCCCAAGAGAAGGCATAAAGCAGTTGAATATCTTCATCAACTGCAATACTAAAGAACACACACCAAAAACCAATTACAGTGAAGAATTTGCTTCTTCAAATGGGAATAGAGGTAATATATGAGGTTAGAAACAAGTAGGTGTCAAAGGAGGACAATGTTGTTTCTTTCTCAGAGCTCTTGGACAAACCTTCAGGCTTGGCTCTTAGATCTCCTAGCAAGCAAATGGGAGTATTACAGAGGCTAATACAGGAGATGGAGCCTTGTGATCTTCTATTATGGGTTTCATGCACTGAAGGACGTCTTTAGTTATGGGAATTGATTAATTCTGGAAAGATGCTTTGTCGTGCCCACTTGAAACATGATGGGAGGTGCACTGTGAATTTTCTCAAATCAATTTGAGATTTTGTTCAAAAAAAGTGAAAGCTCAGTCAATAAGGCCAAAGATCAGTGCTTCCAGAAGCAGTTCTAGTCCTGTCAGAGATGTGACAGATGTAAAAGGTGTGAAAGAGTCATTTAATTTATCTGGTGAGTTATGTTGATGACTACTATAAAATTCTAGGATTAATTACCTCTTTTGAGAGAAGAAAATGCAAGCATGGTTGTTCTCTAAGTTTCTAGCGTGATCAAAGTTTATGGTTGATAAACTAGAAAGAATGTGTCTCTCAAAAGAACTTGGGGGGAAAAAAAAGAGAGAGAGAGAAAGAGAGACAAAATAGATTCCGAAACAGGAAACTCTTGAGGTTCATTAAAGATCAATCCCCATGATTTGAGCAGTTTTAATAATCTGAGGTGAAGCTCTTTCATAGTAGTGAGATTAAGCACTGTAAGTGTGTCTTTAGTCAGTTAGGACTGGAAGAGAATGACCCTGAAATGTTTCTCCAAGCTGTCTAAGGGTAAATATTGGGAAAAGCACATAGATTACCTCCAAGACCCATCATTGACAGTTGAGAAGACTTTAATAGCCTGGCTAGAAGGCTGAAGTTGTCCAAACCACTTAAATTTGTTAAAAAATCACTTCTGCAGTGACCTTGCTCTTTGTAACCATAGCAGAAACAAGATGGGTTCTTGTTTCACTTAGGAGACTTCATCTGATGGTATTGAATATTAGGAAGTTTGATGGCTTTCATTGGAGGTGGCTTATCTAGAGTGTGAGAGAAATCTGGAGTGGACAGTTTCCCATTCTGCTCTGGTTTTGTTTACCAAAAGGGGGAAGGCCTTAGTTCAGCCCATTAATAAACATAGAGTTAAAAGCTACACACATGGAATCCACATCTAAAGGAAGACAAGGAAGACCAGAATTTTCTTTCTCTCACATTTTTTTTTTTTTTAACTTGGTTTGGTCTTGCCGTGTTTGACTTGTTCTCTGACCAGTGACTGAATGCACACCTTGGCAGTGAAAGTGTGGGGCCCTAACCTCTGGACCACCAAGGAATTCCCTCCAAATTTTCTTTCAAAACAATCTGAAGTCAATTTTAATAGTCGTGAACTAGTTTATCAAATTTTTGTGTGAAAGCTTGAATCAAAATAATTTGGAAGAGCCCTAGGTATCAGCCTGATAATGTCCTTGTTGACCATTGCTCAAGCCTTATTATATAATAAACTAGTAGACTGATTCTAGAGACTATCCCAGTTAGTAGTTTTTATTTAATGTTGTGTCTGGCCTTCACTGACAACTTCTGTGGCTCAGTCGCTCCGTTTTATCCTAACTTTGCAACCCTATGGACTGTAGCCCCCAGTCTCATCTGTTCATGGCATTCTCAAGGCCAGAATACTGGAGTGGGTAGCCGTTCCCTTCTCCAGGGGATCTTCCCAATCCAGGGATTGAACCCAGGTCCCCCTCATTGCAGGCAGATTCTTTACCATCTAAGTTACCAGGGAAGCCCAGAGAATCAGCATGGGATGGGGGTGGGGGTGCTAAGGATATATTGCAGGTGTCTATAGTACAGAAAGGAAGGAAGAGTATATGGTTCCAGAGGTGAGTATGACCATAAGGATCCTGGGGAGAGGAAGATGGTGCCAGATGGAAAACCTGAGATGAAAATCCAAAGAAGAAGAGCCCAAGACTTTGGGAACCATTTCATCTTTTGCTAGTTACTTGTCTGCCTTGGTTAGTCTTAAAATCTTGTTTTTCAGAAAGGCAACTTGAGACTCCTGATAATTTTGGGAAGGTTCAAAATATCAACTAAAATAAACATTCCACTCAGTTCTGGAAAATTTTCAGCTGTTGTAGTCCATTTCAGTTTTAAGGAAATTAAATTTGAAGTTTTCAAAAGTTTTCCATGGTGGCCACTGATACTCTAAATTGCTTTTGCTCAGGTCAGTCTAACTAAAGTTAGAAATGTGAATAAAAACAAATGCAATTTTAAGCTTAAAATCAAACAGGGTTCCTGTGTGGGGTGAGGGATTGAGGGCTTCAAAATATTTAGATAGCTGGGATTCCATTTCTTAGAGTCTTTTCCTCCAGAGTAAAGAAGAATTTTCAAACAGCCTACAGAACACATGGTTTAATTCAAACAGCTGGCAAGCAAATCCCAGCAAGTCCAAAGGAGAGATCTTGGTCCCAGTGGAGTCAGGCTGAAAGCTTCCCTTTTCTTTCCTTCCCCCTTTTTTTTTTTTTTTGGCCAGTGTCCAGAAGACAGCCCTTCCAAAAGATTCAGCTGAAAGCTGAAAAAACTGGCACTGTTTCAGAGAAACAACATCTTCCCACAGGAATGTGTTGAAGGCTAGCCAGTTTTGGGATAAGCAGCTCATGTTCTGAAGGAAATGGGATGAAGGTTAGCCAGCTTCAGTGAAACAGTCTGATCTCAAATCAGACCAAAGTGCCAAATGAGTACTCACATGGAGAACAAGGTTTTAACCAAAAAGAAACCTTTAAATAGATCTTGAATAAAACTTGGAGAGCTTCAACAAGCAAAGGGAATGTGAGCTTGGTTGTATTAGACACATTCTAACTCCAGAGTTAACAAGAAAAGCAGTAAGTAACAATGGGCTCCATTGTGGGGATCACACCCTTTGCTCACCAAAGCAGGAGATGTCCAGGCTCCTCTCTGGTCCTAGCACAGGCCAGCAAAATACTGACCTGAAATGAACACACTGACACATTTCTCCAGCAAGATGGACATATTCAGAATCAGCAGAGAGTGGCAAGTTGAGATCTGAAATCATGGTGAACCACATGTTAAGTCTCAAATGGCAAAGGGAAGGAGAGGCTTTTATAGAGAGAAAAGGAAGGTGGTGTGGGGGCTCTAGTACACAAAGAATTTGTGGTTTGTCCCTGGCTGACTCCTCACCAGGATTGTTTTTCATTGACTTAGCTGTCATCACAAGGCATGAGAGCTCCCCTTGCTGGTCTCCCAACTCTACTTAACCTATATTTCTGTTTTTTTTTTTTTTTTTTTAATTATAATCATCAAGAGGATAAGGATCTTTGTTTTCTTCACTGTTGTGTGATTGTTTACACAGTGTGTGGAACTTAGTAGGTGCTCGATGTATATATTGCTGTGGAGAAGGTCATGGCAACCCACTCCGGTACTCTTGCGTGGAGAATCACATGGGCAGAGGAGCCTGACAGGCTACAGTCCATGGGGTTGCAAGACTAGGACACAACTTCGTGACTAAATGACCACCACCATATATTGCTGAATAAGTAAATGCAAGAATGATGATTGTAAGTTTTATAAATTGAAATATGGAGAAATTGAGTTATTCATTGGTGGGGGAAGAATATGGGAAAATCAGTTTTGAAATGGAGAAGGAAAGGGGCTCAAGCATTTTAAGTTTGATAAAACTTGCTAAACTGTCAAGTGATGAAGCTGTGAAAACAAATATTCTCATTTGGAGGTCAGAGGAGGGATTCAAGCTAGTGATATAAATTTAGGAGTTATTTTAATGGAGATCATCTATGAAGCTCTGAAAATAAATGAAATTTTAATTTATACATTATGGCAACATTTTAAGGTGATGAAAACAAAGAATCAGAAAATGAAAATACAAAGAAGTGGGAGGGAGGAGTGGATTCCCAGAAGGCAGGATAAGAAGGTGTTTTAAGAAGGAGAATTTGTGACATATGCTGCATATAGATGTGACAACACTGGACAGCAGTCATTGTGACCATCCCACAGAGCTGCAGAAATGGGACAGAATCCCATTCTGGCCCAGCAGTCCAAGGAAGCACAATTCAGTACTTCAAGGCTGCTCCGTTCCTTATATCCATGGGACTCTCTCTACTTTATGCATATGTGGTAAGGTGTGTTAAGGAAGACAAGTCTTAAAATTCTTATTTATTTATCTGGTTGTGCCAGGTCTAGTTGAGGTATGAGGAATCTTCAGTCTTTATTGTGGTATATGGGATCTTTAGTTGCAAAATAAAATTTTTGATGAGAGTAAGATCAGAGTGGCTTTCTATTCTCTGTCCCCTAAGTTTGAAAAGGAAACTATTTTCTTTCTCATCTCTTTCAGTCTGAAAGTCAGGGAAAATATTCTTCCTCAATATAACTCTTTCCAAATATTATTCATAAATTGGGCTTTTTGAACTCAAAAGCCCAAGGTAACTCCATTAATTACTTAGTTTCCCTGGATATTCCATATAAGAGAGATTGGGACTGGTACTGTCACATTTTTACATCTTGTTAATATAATATCTGGGAAAACTAAACGATCTTGCAACAATCATGTGGTTCACAGAGCTGTCATTTTTTTTTTTCATTTATTTTTATTAGTTGGAGGCTAATTACTTTACAAAATTGCAGTGGTTTTTGTCATACATTGAAATGAATCAGCCATGGATTTACATGAATTCCCCATCCCGGTCGCCCCTCCCTCCTACCTCTCCACCCGATCCCTCTGGGTCTTCCCAGTGCACGAGGCCCGAGCACTTGACTCATGCATCCAACCTGGGCTGGTGATCTGTTTCGCCCTAGATAATATACATGTTCCGATGCTGTTCTCTTGAAACATCCCACCCTCGCTTCCTCCCACAGAGTCCAAAAGTCTGTTCTATACATCTGAGTCTCTTTTTCTGTTTTGCATATAGGGTTATCATTACCATCTTTCTAAATTCCATATATATGTGTTAGTATACTGTAATGGACTTTATCTTTCTGGCTTACTTCATTCTGTATAATGGGCTCCAGTTTCATCCATCTCATTAGAACTGATTCAAATGAATTCTTTTTAATGGCTGAGTAATATTCCATGGTGTATATGTACCACAGCTTCTTTATCCATTCGTCTGCTGATGGTGATCTAGGTTGCTTCCATGTCCTGGCAATTATAAACAGTGCTGCGATGAACATTGGGGTTCACGTGTCTCTTTCAGATCTGGTTTCATCAGTGTGTATGCCCAGAAGTGGGATTGCTGGGTCATATGGAAGTTCTATTTCCAGTTTTTTAAGAAATCTCCACACTGTTTTCCATACTGGCTGGAGTAGTTTGCATTCCCACCAACAGTGTAAGAGGGTTCCCTTTTCTCCACACCCTCTCCAGCATTTATTGCTTGTAGACTTTTGGATAGCAGCCATCCTGACTGGTGTGTAATGGTACCTCATTGTGGTTTTGATTTGCATTTCTCTGATAATGAGTAATGTTGAGCATCTTTTCATGTGTTTTTTTAGCCATCTGTATGTCTTCCTTGGAGGAAGTCTGTTTAGTTCTTTGGCCCATTGTTTGATTGGGTTATTTATTTTTCTGGAGTTGAGCTGGAGGAGTTGCTTGTATATTTTTGAGATTAATCCTTTGTCTGTTGCTTTGTTTGCTATTATTTTCTCCCATTCTGAGGGCTGTCTTTTCACCTTGCTTATAGTTTCCTTTGTATTGCAAAAGCTTTTAAGTTTCATTAGGTTTATTTTTGCTTTTGTTTCTAATATTCTGGGATGTGGGTCATAGAGGATCCTGCTGTGATTTATGTCAGAGAGTGTTTTGCTTATATTCTCCTCTAGGAATTTTATGGTTTCTGGTCTTACATTTAGATCTTTGATCCATTTTGAGTTTATTTTTGTGTATGGTGCTAGAAAGTGTTCTAGTTTCATTCTTTTACAAGTGGTTGACCAGTTTTCCCAGCACCACTTGTTAAAGAGGTTGTCTTTTTTCCATTGTATATCCTTGTCTCCTTTGTCAAAATATAAGGTGACCATAGGTAGATTTATCTCTGGGCTTTCTATTCTGTTCCATTGATCTATATTTCTGTCTTTGTGCCAATACCGTACTGTTTTGATGACTGTGAATTTGTAGTATAATCTGAAGTCAGGCACGTTGATTCCTCCAGTTCCATTCTTCTTTCTCAAGATTACTTTGGCTATTCAAGGTTTTTTGTATTTCCATACAAATTGTGAAATAATTTCTTCTAGTTCTGTGAAAAATACCATTGGTAACTTGATAGGGATTGCATTGAATCTATAGATTGCTTTGGGTAGTATGGCCATTTTGACAATATTGATTCTTCCAATCCATGAACATGGTATGTTTCTCCATCTGTTTGTGTCCTCTTTGATTTCTTTCATCAGTGATTTATAGTTTTCTATGTATAAGTCTTTTGTTTCTTTAGGTAGATATACTCCTAAGTATTTTATTCTTTTTGTTGCAATGGTAAATGGTATTGTTTCCTTAATTTCTCTTTCTATTTTCTCATTGTTATTGTATAGGAATGCAAGAGATTTCTGTGTGTTAATTTTATATCCTCAACTTTACTATATTCATTGATTAGCTCTAATAATTTTCTGGTAGAGTCTTTAGGGTTTTCTATGTAGAGGATCATGTCATCTGCAAACAGCCAGAGTCTCACTTCTTCTTTTCCTATATGGATTCCTTTTACTTCTTTTTCTGTCCTAATTGCTGTGGCAAACACTTCCAAAACTATGTTGAATAATAGTGGTGAGAGTGGGCACCCTTATCTTGTTCCTGATTTTAGGGGAAATGCTTTCAATTTTTCACCATTGAGGGTAATGCTTGCTGTGGGTTTGTCATATATAGCTTTTATTATGTTGAAGTATGTTCCTTCTATTCCTGCTTTCTGGAGAGTTTAAGTCATAAATGGATGTTGAATTTTGTCAAAGGCTTTTTCTGCATCTATTGAGATAATCATATGGTTTTTATCTTTCAATTTGTTAATGTGGTGTATCACATTGATTGATTTACGGATATTAAAGAATCCTTGCATTCCTGACATAAAGCCCATTTGGTCATGGTGTATGATTTTTTTAATATGTTTTTGGATTCTGTTTGCTAAAATTGTGTTAAGAATTTTTGCATCTATGTTCATCAGTGATATTGGCCTGTAGTTTTCTTTTTTTGTGGCATCTTTGTCTGGTTTTGGAATTAGGGTGATGGTGGCCTCACAGAATGAGTTTGGAAGTTCACCTTTTTCCACAATTTTCTGGAAGAGTTTGAGTAAGATAGGTGTTCGCTCTTCTCTAAATTTTTGGTAGAATTCAGCTGTGAAGCCATCTGGCCCTGGGCTTTTGTTTGCTGGAAGATTTCTAATTACAGTTTTTATTTCCTTGCTTGTGATGGGTTTGTTAAGATCTTCTATTTCTTCCTGGTTCAGTTTTGGAAAGTTATACTTCTCTAAGAACTTGTCCATTTCTTCCAAGTTGTCCATTTTATTGGCATAGAGCTGCTGGTAGTAGTCCCTTATGATCCTTTTTATTTCAGTTTTGTCTGTTGTGATCCCTCCATTTTCGTTTCTAATTTTGTTAATTTGGTTCTTCTCCCTTTGTTTCTTGATGAGTCTTGCTAATGGTTTGTCAATTTTGCTTATTTTTTCAAAAAGTCAGCTTTTAGCTTTGCTGATTTTTGCTATGGTCTCTTTAGTTTCTTTTGCATTTATTTCTGCCCTAATTTTTAATATTTCTTTCCTTCTACTCACCCTGGGGTTCTTCATTTCTTCCTTCTCTAGTTGCTTTAGGTGTAGAGCTAGGTTATTTATTTGACTTTTTTCTTGTTTCTTGAGGTAGGCCTGTAATGCTATGAATCTTCCCCTTAGCACTGCTTTTACAGTGTCACATAGGTTTTGGGTTGTTGTGTTTTCATTTTCATTCATTTCTATGCATATTTTGATTTCTTTTTTGTTTTCTTCTGTGATTTGTTGGTCATTCAGAAGCGTGTTGTTTAGCCTCCATATGTTTGAATTTTTAATAATTATTTTCCTGTAATTGAGATCTAATCTTACTGCATTGTGGTCCGAAAAGATTACTGGAATGATTTCAATTTTTTTGAATTTACCAAGACTAGATTTATGGCCCAGGACGTGATCTATTCTGGAGAAGGTTCCGTGTGCACTTGAGAAAAAGGTGAAATTGATTGTTCTGTGGTGAAACGTCCTGTAGATGTCAATCAGGTCTAGCTGGTCCATTATGTCCTTTAAAGTTTGTGTTTCCTTGTTAATTTTCTGTTTAGTTGATATATCCATAGTTGTGAGTGGGGTATTAAAGTCTCCCACTATTACTGTGTTACTATTAATTTCCTCTTTCATACTTGTTAGCGTTTGCTGTGCATATTGTGATGCTCCTATGTTGGGTGCATATATATTTATAATTGTTACATCTTCCTGTTGGATTGATCCTTTGATCATTATGTTGTCCTTCTTTGTCTCTTTTCACATCCTTTATTTGAAAGTCTATTTTATCTGATATGAGTATTGCGACTCCTGCTTTCCTTTGTTCTCCGTTTGCGTGAAATATTTTCTCCAGCCCTTCACTTTTAGTCTGTATGTGTCTATTGTTTTGAGGTGGGTTTCTTGTAGACAGCATATATAGGGGTCTTGTTTTTGTATCCATTCAGCCAATCTTTGTCTTTTGGTTGGGGCATTTAACCCATTTACATTTAAGGTAATTGTTAATAGGTGTGGTCCCGTTGCCATTTACTTTGTTGTTTTTGGTTCACGTTTATACAACCTTTCTGCACTTCCTGTCTAGAGAAGATCCTTTAGCATTTTTTGAAGAGCTGGTTTGGTGGTGCTGAATTCTCTCAGCTTTCGCTTGTCTGTAAAGCTTTTGAATTCTCCTCCATATCTGAATGAGATCCTTGCTGGGTACAGTAATCTAGGTTGTAGGTTATTCTCTTTCATTATTTTAAGTATGTCCTGCCATTCCCTTCTGGCCTGGAGGGTTTCTATTCATAGGTCAGGAGTTATCCTTATGGAAATCCTTTTGTGTGTTATTTGTTGTTTCTCCCTTGCTGCTTTTAATATTTGTTCTTTATGTTTGATCTTTGTTAATTTGATTAATATGTGTCTTGGGGTATTTTGCCTTGGGTTTATCCCATTTGGGACTCTCTGGGTTTCTTGGACTTGGGTGCCTATTTCCTTCCCCATTTTAGGGAAGTTTTCAGCTATTATCTCCTCCAGTATTTTCTCATGACCTTTCTTTTTGTCTTCTTCTTCTCGGACTCCTATGACTCCATATTGGGGCATTTCACATTTTCCCAGAGGTCCCTGAGGTTGTCCTCATTGCTTTTGATTCTTTTTTCTTTTTTCCTCTCTGCTTCATTTATTTCCACCATTTTATCTTCTACCTCACTTATGCTATCTTCTGTCTCTCTTATTTTACTCACTCCAGAGTGTTGATCTCATTTATTGCATTATTCATTTTTAATTGACTCTTTTTTAATTCTTCTAGGTCCTTGTTAAACATTTCTTGCATCTTCTCAATCTTTATCTCCAGGCTATTTATTTGTAACTCTGTTTTATTTTCAAGATTTTGGATCATTTTTACTATCATTATTCTAAATTCTTTTTCAGGTAGATTCCCTATCTCCTCCTCTTTTGTTTGATTTGGTGGGCATTTTTCATGTTCATTTACTTTTTGGCTATTTCTCTGCCTTTTCATCTTGTTTAGATTGTTGTGTCTGGAGTGGGCTTTCTGTATTCTGGTGGTCTGTGGTTCCTTTTTATTGTGGAGATTTTACACAGTGGGTGGGGCTGGACGATTGGCTTGTCAAGGTTTCCTTGTTAGGGAAGCTTGTGTCAGTGTTCTGGTGCTTGGAAATGGATTTCTTCTCTCTGGAGTGCAATGGAGTGACCAGTAATAAGTTTTGCAATGGGTCTATGTGTTAGGTCTGACTTTGGGCTGCCTGTATGTTGACACTTAGGTCTATGTTCCTGCATTGCTGAAGAATTTGTGTGGTATGTCTTGTTCTGGAGCTTCTTGGCTCTTGGGTGGTGGTTGGTTTTGGTGTAGGTATGGCGGCTTTTGTATGGTCTCTTATTCCTTGATGTTCTGTGTAGTCAGGAGTTTTCTGGTTTTCTTAGGCTTTGGGCTTAAGTCTCCTGCTTTTGGATTTCAGTTTTATTCTTCCAATAGTCTCAAGACTTGTCCAACTATACAGAACTGATAATAAAACTTCTAAATTAATGGTGAAAAGATTCTCCACCGTGAGGGACAACCAGAAAGGTTCACAGAGTTACATGAAGAATATGAGAGGGAGGAAGGAGATAGGGGTGAGCAGGAGGAGAGAAGAGGGGAGTCAAGAGGAGAGAGACAGATCTACACAGTTATCTGTTCCCAAAGTGTTCTCCGTAGCCCAGACACCCACAAAGATTCACAGAATTGGATTGGGAAGAGAAGGGGAAAGGAGGAAATAGAGGTGTTCTGAGGTAGAAAACAGAGTCAAAAGTGGGAGAGAGTAATCAACACACTCCTGAATAGAAATGGGAACTGAATATTGGATTCTTAAATATCCAAAATTTATATCACATACTGAAAGACAAAGATTAAAAATCTAGCATAGAGGTTAGACTCTTTGAAATACAATATTTAAAAACAAAAACAAAAACAAATTTAGAAATATATATGAAGTTCAGTTTAAAAATAGGACTTCTCTCTCTTTTTTTTTTGCAAGGTTATAGTGAAATGAAAATGAAAATAAGGAATAATAGAGGAGTATTAGAGGACTTTAAAAGGAAATAGGAGGGAAAAAAAAGAAAAGAAAAGAAAAAAAAATTTTTCCCTATTTAAAATAAATCATAAAAATATATGAAAATGAAAGTTGAGGAGTAATGGGGGAGTAATAAGGAATTTTAAAAGAAAATAGAAGAGAGAAAAATTTAAAAAAAAGGAAAGAAAAAAAAATTTTAATTTAACAAAAAATATACATATATATCTAGGAATTTCTCTAGAGCTGTTGCAGTCAGTGTAGGTTCAGTTCAATTTCAGATAGCTCCTTTTTCCAGCTTACACTTCTTGATATCTATAGGCCCCTTCCAGTGTAGTTGGTGTTACCTTCAGGGATTTTAATATGTTGCACCGGTCCCTTTTTAAGCGGTTCCCTTTGTTTATTTGGCTTCTGTTTGCTGTCTCTTCAGTGTCTAATTTCCACCCTGACCCAGGCGGGCAGAGGTGATCTCTTATTTAGGTTCACTAGTTCACTTCAGTCCTGCTACTGGGAGGGCGGGGCATTGCAGACAGATATCGCTATGTGTGGATAGCAATCACCGTGTTCCGGCCACACTGGGTTTGCCCCGCACAGGGGTGACAGAGCTGTCATTTGGAAGGCAGATCCAAAACCTCTTTTTTCACCCTAATATTATCCTCCTCCCAGATCATCCTGAATAATCATATCTGAAAAAATTCTCTCACATAAGGGGAATTTTCATGGCTGCCCGGAATAATAATCATCAGATTGTGACTTCTCCCCACAGTGTCTGTTTTACAAAAGCAATAGGGCAGAGTCATTAAGAACTTGGCTTTGGAGCTGTAAGTCCAAAAGTCAAGCCTAACTCTTGCAAATACTGTTCCATGACTTGGGGCAAATTATAGATTTTTCATTTCTGCAAATTTGATATCATAGTAATATCTAGATTTGAGGACTGTGAGGAGGATTAAACATGCAAAAGCATAGAAAAGATGCTTAGCACATAGCCAGCATTTGATGTATGTTAACTGGGATACAAGTCAGATAATTTTATGGTTCCTTGACAGTGTGAGATGAAGGCACATCTCTGTGGTCTCTATGGTTTTTTGTGTGTGTCCTCATCTACTCTTCCAGCCTGTATTTCTGCGAATATTATCTGAAAAAAGCAAAGCACCACCCCCTCCCAACACACACACTTAAAAATACAGGCAAACATTTGTCAAACAGACACAGGGGAAACACAAGAAATAGGGCTCCACCCACAACAAAATAAGTCTTTTACAACATTAGGGATCCCTTTCCTTTCTTATGGGGCTTCCCAAATAGTTCAGTGGTAAAAGTTCCTCCTGTCAGTGCAAAAGATGCAAAAGCTATGGTTTTGATCTGTGGGTCAGGAAGATGCCCTGGAGTAGGAAATAATATCCCACTTCTGTATTTTTGCCTGGAAAATTTCATGGACTGGGGAACCCAGTGGGCTATAGCCCATGGGGTGGCAGAGTTGGACATGACTGAGTGACTGAGCAAACATAGCTCTTTCTTATATGTGTCAAACAATGTTAAGAGCTAAAACAATAGAGCTTCTCCTTGTTTAAAGGTCTCAAAAACATTTATATATGTATATTTCAATTATCAGCTATAGAAATGCATTTCAGAAAGTGATGATATTTGATTGCTCTGAAAGTTTTATTCTCTGAAACCTTTTGACTAGCAATTATAATTTGGTCTACCCCTGGAGATCTCCCCTTTGACACTGTTAATCTCTTGATTTAACTATCTGGTCTCCTCTTTTTTAACAGTCAAAAGATCATTTTCTCACTATCTCTTCACTTTTTAATTTTTTTAAAATCTGCCTTATGCTTCCACACTCCTTATAAAATGAGTTTTTAAAAGATATCCAGCATTCTCCTTATGACCACTTCAAAAGGCCCTATATGTCTCTCTTTCTCTAATATCTAGGATTGAATTTTAGTTCTCCATTTTATTACTTGTATGACTTTGGTCAACCTATTACAACTTTGTGAATCTCAGAATTTTACTTCTCAGAATTGTTTTAAAATATATCTGAAAATACCTAATATAATAAAACACCAATAAAAATGATATTCCTTTTTCAATATCTCCATCCTGCCTTCCTTCCTTTGACTCAAATCTTCTGGCTCTGAATCCCTCCTTGAGAATCTATTCCTTTGTCTTCTCAGACTCTACACCCTCCAAATACCTCCCTTGTCTGTCTTTCACGGCTCCAGCCTTGTTTTTGTATCTAAAGTGAAGTGAATTCGTATTTAACAGCACCATGTGACTAACCATCAGTTCTTCCCAGTCTCTCTCCCATTGACCTAGTCCACCGTATTAATACTCTAGGTTTGTAATTTCAAATTTTATCTGGCTCAAATGAATATCTTCATCTTGTTAAAAAATTAATTCTTCATTTTTGTTATTTCCATACAAGCCTTAATCAAGTTTCTTTTGGTTCCTCACTTGCCATAAATCCAAGCATAACTATGACAAAGCATGTCATTATTTGATCAGTATTAAATATTGAAGAACATTTTTGAACTGGTTGTTGTTCCAATATCTTAGCATCAAATTAATTTTACATTAAAGAATAGCTCTGATCAGGTCACTTTCCACATCAAAAACATTAATTGTCTTATACAATCTAACACTGCCTGTGGTATTACTTAATCATCTTCTTAATATTTTCTATTCTATTAAACAATGAAAGTGAAAGTGAGGTCTCTCAGTTGTGACCCATGGACTGTAGCCTACCAGGTTCCTTCATTCCAGACATACTCTTTACCGTCTGAGCCATTATAGTACTTCCTATTAAACAATAGATAGATGTTATCTTGCTTATAGATTATGACAATCTAGTGAAGTGAGTGTTGGCCCTTTATTGGATCGGAACCTGAGAGAGAGAGAGAGAGAAAGACATGGGGACCCAAGCTCTGATGGAGCAAAGGTGCTTTATTGAATTCTGTAAGAGTATATATATCAGTAGCTTCTTTAGATAAAGATCAAGAGACCAGACTTTACAAGTTCACCAAGGAAGCAAGGAGCAATAGAGGCCATAAGTCCAAGAGGCGATCCATATGAAAAGAGGGGTCATAAATAACCCCTTTCACCAAATGGAAAAGCTAATGAAGGAAATCCTATTCAAGCATCCCATCTCTTTGATCTCCGTCCTGGGATAGGCTTGCCTCCTCCTCTTACACCTGTCAGGGACTGATAAGGAACAGGGCTCAAGACAGACAGGAAAGAGCACACAGGAATCTTACAGTTAAATGCTTCCTGACAGGTGAGTATTTCCTCTCATTTCTCAAATGAATGTCAGGAAGATTAAGCAGACTATGTAAGAATACAGGACTTTTCATTCATTCTTTGGAACTACATGCTTTAAAGTCTGTGCTCTCTCTATAGTATTATACCACTTCAAAGACAAAATTGGCATCTGCTTCCAGGGTCCATAGAGTGTAACTACCTTGTCATCCATCTTTGAATCTTGTTTCAGTTATATTGTCCACTCATCCTCAAATATTATTACTATACCAACCAGTGTAAACAACTTTCTGGAAAAAAAAAAAAAAAAAAAAAACAACTTGTAGAGGCAGACACAGAAACAAAGACATGCACAGAAATGCATGTCTTTTTTGTAGACTTGGGAATTTATGGGTGTACATTTTAACTTGATAAATATGGCTTTTCAAAAACTACCTAAGATATTATTTTATAAGTGAGGTTCTCCAGAGAAGCAGAATCACTAAGAGATCATATTTTTTTGTTGTTCAGTCATTAAGTCATGTCTGACTCTTGTGACCCCATGGGCTGTAGCCCGCCAGGCTCCTCTGTCCATGATTACATACATATATGATTCTGATTTACTATAAGGAATTGGTTCCTTCCACTTATAATGGTGACAAATTCCAGGATCTGCAGGGTAAATTGGCAAGCTGGAAACCAGGAAGCTGAGAGCATACGTCCCTTCAGAATCCAAAGGCCTAAGCAGCAAGAGAGCTGATGGAGTGGTTTCAGTCTGAAGAATGGCAGATGATAGACCCAGAAGAGCAATTATTTCAGTTTGAGTCCAAATTCAGGAGAAAGTCGTTGGCCCAATTCAGAGGCAGTCAGGCAGAATTCTTTTACTCAGCAGAGTGCAGGCCTTTTTGGTTTATTCAGGCCACCAGCTGATTGGATTATCCACAACATAATTGGGGAGAACAATCTGCTTTACTCAGTCTACCTGTTTAAATGTTAATCTCACCTGAAAACATCAAGAACAATGTTTAACTAAATATATGGGCATTCTGTGGCCCAATCAAGTTGACACATAAAATTAACCATCACAACCATTCATACTCATATCCCTTAATATTTGTGTTCCTGACTTCAACATGTGAAAATACAATTCTTATCCATATATCAATAATCCTGCCATTTAGGAAGAAATTTCAATGAAGATATGATTATTTAAACATTCTCATTCATATTAGAAAGAGGTTTGGAAACATTTGTGTATTTTAAAATAAAAAAAAGCAAATTGCTGGAAGAACAGAAAAATGAATAATTTCAAATATGTGATTTTTATCATGCTTGATGCTAACATTTTTACAAGATATACCATTTTTTCCTCAAAACAACCTTACAAAGTAAATATTAATAATAGCATTATAAATTAATAATCAGGTAATTGACACTAAATAATTTGACATAGTTAAAATTGTAACTACTGATTGGACAGTAATAGCCCAGCTTCATAATATAGGTTGTATCTAATTCTCTTGTTGGCAACAGCAATGTTATTTGGAGGAGGTTAAACACTGAAGATTCACTCAGATATTTTCCCCCATATTCCAACATATATTTAATGAGATTTACTGGTTATCATGTAAATAATACTAATAAAATATTCAAGCTATTTTTGGGGGTTATTAGTAACACAAATTACATACATATGTGTGTTTTAGCTTAGAGATGAATGCAATTCAGCTAAAAATGGATTGTCTATACAATAAGTAGATAGTCTTTAGAGATTACAGAATTTTAAAATTACTTTTATTCAGGAAATTTGTGACTGTAATGGTAATTACTGCATTCTTTGCCTTTTTAGTAGAAGGATTATGAAACCTTGATAACTTGAGTGTTCCTCCATGGAAAGTGAATACCAGAGACAAATCTATGTATGCTGCCAGGTAAGAAACCTGTTTTATTACTTTTAAAAATGCCAACACAAAAGAAACAAGTATGAAAAACTATAGAAAAATATATCTGATACTACTCTTTGATCACATGGACACATCAATGCCTGAAGTTAGCTTTATTTTTTTGTAAGGTGATAAATATCCTTTTTGGCTTAAAACAAGCAAGCAAAAAAAGAAAATGCCAATTGTGATTTAAGGCAGACTTTGAAGATTAGTTAGCTGGAAATAAACTGTAAAATAATATGTATAAACAATTATTTAAATTAGAATTGAGCCAGAGTTAAAGGATTAGCAAACATACTTAAAAAATGGTTGACTAGTGTTTTTTAACTGAAAATTGCCAACTGATTTTATATTGCTATTGTGTTCCATTTAAAAATTTCACACACACTGAAATGTATATTACAATGTGTAAAATAGCCAGTTGGTCAGAAGCTGATACATAGCACAGGGAGTCGAGTTGATGGGGGCATGGGGGTGGAAGGGAAGTTCAAGTGGGAGGGGATATGTGTATATTTTATGGCTGGTTCACGTTGTTGTACTGAAGAAACCATTTCTTTACCAACTGTAAAGAAATCATTCTCCAATTAAAAATAATAAATTAAATTTTAAAAATCCATAATAAAATACCAATATCATTCTTATAAAAGGTTGATAGTTGATTATATTCATTTCCTACAAAATGTTAAGATTATATTTTTATTATACTTAGGGAAAGTATACAGGCATATCTATATTTTTTAAAACATGATATTCAACACTTAAAATGACTCTAACATTGAGTATTATTCATTTAAATATTATTTTATTAATTTATTGTTTTGTACATAACAAATAAGTATTATGATCTTGGAATAGCAAGAACTAATTTTTAACAATCTGAAATATTTTCAATAAGTCTGTACTATTGTAGCAATCTCTGTACATATGAATGATTAAGACCATAGATCTTTTCTGCAAATTTAGAATTCATCTGTTTTTGTGATATGTAAATTTATACTAAGGCTTTGAAATAGTTTTTATTTCAAAACCAAATGCTAAAATCAAGGTTATTTGAATTTTTAATATGAAAGTGTGAATTAATTGCTTAGTTAAAAAAACAGTAAAAAAACAAGTTTAGAAAATTTTCTCACAGCATGTAATATAAATGTTGGCATAAAAGTGAGTATTTAAGCAGAAAGATGAATACTTCAGGTGAAATCATTAAAGTTTTAAATAAGCAACTGATATTTGAAAAGATCCTTATAAGTTTCACTGGGATAAACATATAAAATGATTTCCAAGTTTAATTCCTTTTATATTTTAATTGATAAATTTAGAAAGATTAGCTTATTTTTAGAAAAATTTTCTTTCTATAAGGATATTGTTATTCTTCAACTCTCCATCTATACATAGGAAGAGCTGTGGCTAATAACCATTGGATAATGACTAGGCTTCAGTAAAACATTTAAGTTTATTATTCTTGACCTAGATATTGAACAGTCACTCATTATTCCTATTGTAAGTCACCAAGTCACTTCAGTCATGTCTGACTCTTTGTGACCCTTTGGACTGTAGCCTGCGAGGCTCCTCTGTCTTTGGGATTCTTCAGGCAAGAATACTGAGTTACCATGCCCTTCTCCAGTAGATTTACCTGACACAGGGATCAAGCTCACTTGACATTTCATGGTTTGGGAAAGCAAGAATATTCCATAAAGCTTTTCTTGGATTATTGAGAATGGGAATTATTATGTTTCCTGATGTTTTATCCTTGAGACCCCCTCCCGCTCCATTTTTTGTTTGTTCGTTTGTTTTTACTTCCACTAAATTCTCCATCCATGTCTTGATCCTTATTGTTGTTAGGTTTGCATACCAAGTTGATCACCAGTGGACATTATTTTCAATTCCTAACTTTTCAAAACACCTTTGAAACAAGACTGTGGACCGACATTTCACTGAAGATTTTAGGAAAATGATGAAAATTAACAGCACAGTGCTGTATAAGTATCAATTAAAAACTGAATGTAAGCCTTATACTGCATTTTACTAACCATTTGTCACTTAGAAGTCTTCTTCTTGGCTCTCTTCCACAGTCTGAATTTGATGTAACTGCTCATATGCGCTTTGTCATTTTACCACCTTTTTCCAGTTGTCAAGAGAAGCCACATTTTTTTCTTATGTTACTATAAAAAATAATTATCTTATTTGGTTTTATTTATTCTCATCTAGATTAAGCCCCTTATTATCTACTAAGTTTACCAACAAGCAGGGTTTTTCTTTTTAATTAAAGATAATTTAATAGTCTAATTATGCCACTTCCCTTGATAATGTGGGCTGTGTTTTTCTTAAATAATATATTTCCTCATATATTTGTGTGATAAAATCTTTATGAACTATATGAAATGTACTTCATTATGAATGAGCCAGCCTTTCTAGGATATATTTTGAAGAGTCAACATTCAAAGCAATTATATTAAATGTTTGATCTTATTAACCGAGAATCTTAACAAAAAAAAAAAAATCAAAGAATTACTCAACTGAGTGAATCATATTTTCTCATTCAGGTAATGGAAACTGAAGAAAAAAAGTAATAACATGACCTTTACTGATATAACAGCATTGAAAAGGATAAACAACTTAGGAAACAAGGAGGTGAAAGAACTATCTGGTGAAAGCTATGAGACATTGATGAAAGAAATTGAAAATGCCAATAAATGAGAAGATATCCTGTATTCAGGGATTAGAAGATTTAATAATATTAAAATATCCATACTGCCCACAGGAACCTAAAGAGTCATTGCAACCTGCAACTCCTATCAAGATTCAAGTAGCATTTTTGACACAAATAGAGAAAATAATCCCAAAATATGTTTGGATCCACAAAGGCCCCAAATGGCTTAAGATATCCTGGGAAAGGAGAACAAACCTGGAGGCCTCATGCTTCTTAATTTTAAATCACATTGCAAAGTTATGGTAACCAAAACGGTATGATACTAGCTAAGAAAGAGGTACATAAATCAATGAAACAGAACAGTGGGACTATGTCAAACTAAAAAGCTCTGCACAGCAAAGGAAGCAATGAACAAAGCAATAATACAAACTATAGATTGGGAGAAACTATTTGCTAGCCATATATCTCATTCAGCAATAATATACAAAATATGCAAGGAATTCATATAATTCAAGAGCAAAAAACAAAACAAAGCAAAACAAAACAATTAAAATATGAACAAGAACCTGAATAGACATTGTTGCAAAGAAGAAATATGAATGCGCAACTGATATGTAAAAAGGTGTTCATTATCATTAATAATTCAAGAAATGCAAATCAAAACCTCAATGAGCTATCACTTCACACTTGATAGAATGGCTACCATCAAAGATAAAAGAGATACATGCTGTTGAAGATAAGAAGAAAAGGACAAATTTTTATACTGTTGATAGGAATGCACATTGGTATAGTCACTGTTAAAGATATTTAATGGATTCTCAAAAACAATTAAAAATAGAGCTACCGTATGATCCAGCAAACCCACACCTTTGTATATATACAAAGGAAAAGAAATCACTATCTCAAAGAGCTATCTGTACTCCCATGTTCACTGAAGCATTAGCCATAATAGTCAAGCTATGGACACATATATCCAATGACAAATTCAGTCATAAAAAGAAGAGAAAATCCTTCCATTTGAAACATTATAGATGAATCTAGAGGAAATTATTCTAACTGAAACAAACTAGACAAAGAAAGACAAATTGATGTCACTTTATTAGTAGAATCTAAAAAGGTGTAACTCATAGTAACAGGGAGAAGGAAATGACACCCCACTCCAGTACTCTTGCCTGGAAAATCCCATGGATGGAGGAACCTGGTAGGCTGTAGTCCATGGGGTCTCTGAGTCAGACCTGACTGAGCGACTTCACTTTCACTTTTCACTTTCCTGCATTGGAGAAGGAAATGGCAACCCACTCCAGTGTTCTTGCCTGGAGAATCGCAGGGATGGCAGAGCCTGGTTGGCTGCCGTCTATGGGTCACACTGAGTTGGACACGACTGAAGCGACTTAGCAGCAGCAGAAGCAGCATAATAACGGAGAGTAGAATGGTGACTTTTAAGGGCCTGGTGGGAGGGGTTAGGGTGAATTGGGAGATGCTTATAAAAGTAGCTGATCAACATCTCCTAATTGTAGATGAAAGTTATGACCAACCTAGACAGCATATTAAAACACAGAGACATCACTTTGTCAACAAAGATCTGTCTAGTCAAGGCTATGGTTTTACCAGTAGTCATGTATGGATGTGAGAGTTGGACGATAAAGAAAGCTGAGCACCAAAGAATTTATGTTTTTGAACTGTGGTGTCAGAGAAGACTCTTGAAAGTCCCTTGGACTGCAACGAGATCCAACCAGTACATCTTAAAGGAGATCAGTCCTGGGTGTTCATTGGAAGGACTGATGTTGAAGCTGAAACTCCAACACTCTGGCCACCTGATGCGAAGAACTGACTCATTTGAAAAGACCCTGACACTGGGAAAGATTGAGGGCAGGAGGAGAAGGGTATGACAGAGGATGGGATGGTTGGATGGCATCACTAACTCAATGGACATGGGTTTGGGTGGACTCAGGAAGTTTTTGATGGACAGGGAGGCCTGGCATGTTGCGGTTCATGGGGTTGCAAAGAGTCAGACACTACTGAGCAACTGAACTGAACTGAACTGAACTGATCAAAATGTACATCTTTCAGTTATAAGATGTTCATGAGATCTATTGTCCAGCATGGTGAATAAACAATAATATAGTACTGTACACTTGAAGTGTGCTAAAAGTGTAAATGTAAAGTTTCCTCACCATACATTAAGAAAAAGATAAGTATGTGAGGTGATGGATATAATAATTAACTTTATTGTGGTAACCACTTTACAGTGTATATGTATATTAACTTATCATGTTGGAGAAGGAAGCAGCAGCCCACTCCAGTATTCTTGCCTGGAGAAGCCCATGGACAATGGAGCCTGGTGGGCTACAGTCCATGTGGTCACAAAGAGTCAGACATGACTGAGCTACTAACACACACATTGCTTTAAAATATATATATCTCACAACAGAGTGCCATTTCTTTAACTATGTTTTTACCTACTTATGCAATTTTAGGAAAATGATCAGAGTTAACTATTTTTATTAGAACAGCTTATACATTTTAAATGAGAAGTGTTTTATGTGATTTTATCTACATTTGAAATCTCTCAAGAATGCATCTATCTGGGATTTCCTAACCATGCAAATAATGATCACAATATTTACAAGCTCCTGGGGAAGACAATTTTATCCTAATACTGCCTTTATTTCAAAAATAAAGGGAAATTCTAACCTTCTGGAAAAAAAAATGGCAACTCACTCCAGTATTCTTGCCTGGAGAATCCCATGGACAGAGGAGCCTGGTGGGCCACAATCCATGGGGTCACAAAGAGTTGGAAATGACTGAGCTACACTTTCACTTTCTTTCTTTCTAACCATGTTAATGATTATGGAATTTATATTTTTCCCATTGTATCAGAAAGGCACAAATTACACAGCCAGTTATTCTTAATCTGTTTGATATACTATATATTCTTTCCCAAGACAAATACACAAATATAAAAAAAAAGTTAAAAATTATTTAGCTAGATACTAATCTTGGGAAAATGATTAAGCATTTTTAGTGAATCATGTTCATCTGTAAAGCCCTCCTTCACCGTCCACCCCACCATGAGTCAATTCCATTTTCCCAAACCATCTCCCTCTTCTGTTCTGCCCCCTACAACTAGGTTGTTCCCACAGAAGCACATACATCCACAATGACTCTCCATGCTATACACCTGTCCTCCTCTCTTCCACATTGAAACCAAGGTGGTGAACACTAGATCAGCTTACAGTGTCTAGCTTGTGAGCTTCTAATGTCTAGGAGATTTTTTCTAATGCAATTCAGAGCCAATTTTATTGTTATGCATTAATATTTGGAGGAGATGTTTTGATAGTTTTAAAAGTATTGTAGACAATGCACAATGGAAGATCTTTATGACTGGGCTCCTTCTTAGTAGATTTTAATTTAAACTAAACATATAACAAATAGACAAACTCTAGCAAAATACCAATATTAAGAAATGTAATGCAGCAATGGAACATCACTAATAAGCTCTTCTCTATTTTTCACATCTACACATAACATATTTAGTTTTGCCTCATCATGAGAAGATCTCTTAACTTTTATTTTTAGTTTGCTTTGATGATTTATTTAGGATATCATGAATACTTTCTTCCTTTTAATAAGTGTCCACTCTGATTTTGATGTACATTTAAATGCTATTTAAACACCAGGTTACAAAATATTTAAGATACAAACATTTGAACAACATTTTGCCAATACAATTTAATTCAAAGAATTCCTCAGAAAAGAACCCAGTTGAATTAATATGCCACATTTATAGACATATTCATGTAAATAAGTGTCTAATTTTAGTTTCCACCAGAGCTTTCTACTCTTGTTATAAATGCAGAAATTGAATTGTAGTTATCACTGTCATGCAGATATAATGTTTATTTACTTTTCCACTCCTCAGTGATAGATGAGATAAATCACTAACACTACAGAAATATCTGTTAGGTATTAAATCACTAATGTCACTTGCCAAATCATCTCACTTAGAAGGATGAAAACTTAGTTCCTGGATCTTTCTGTATATGTTTGCCTATTTAACTAATTTCAACTGAATCTGAACAACCTGGCTGTGCAAGACAATAGATAATATTTTATGGTTTGGATTCTTTCTTGTGTAACACTGAAGTTTATTTACCCATTATCATTCATGCTATAATTTATGGATGTGCATTTATTTATTTATTTTTTCTTTTTCAACTTAAAAAGTCATATCCTGAAATTCTCTCCCAAAGCACAAATTAATGTACCTTTTGTCTACCATGTGAATAGGGTCTAATATATATGGAAATTTGACTCAGAGTACTACATAGACTTCATTTTAAGATATGATAATAAGCATGAATTTAATTGTGATTAAATTTCCCCATTGGCTACTTGTTGGGCAAATGCATTGATTTAAAAGTACTCTCATTACCTGGATATATTTTTATCCCCATGCTAGCATAATCTAGATAGCACACTTCCAGGATGCTTTGACATCTAGAGACATAATTTAAAAAAAAGTCCTCATAAATGGCAACTTATCTTTATATATACATTTTTCTTAGTTTTAATTTTTGACAGATACTATCAAGTGCAGTTTTAAATAGTTCTTGGAATTTTTTCATCTTATTTTAAGCAATATAGACTCCTTTTAATTTTGATTAAACTTTAATTTTTCTCCAGAAAATTCAGATATCAACTAATTATTTCTCCTATCAATAGAGCTTGATCATGTTTTACATGCTCACATATTCCCACACACATAAATATATACACGTTTTCCCCAGATCCCATGTTTAGCTAATTGCATTAACTTCTTCAACAAAATTGCATTTCCTCTTTCATCTGTAATTGTGCTAAATCTTTATGTAGGTATGTCAAGGAAAAAGTTGCACCAGATAAATTTAAATTGGTAAGAAAGTCTTTATAAGGCTACAGAAATATAGAAGAGAAAGCAGAACCCCTATCAATCCACCTCTGTTGGGGCAAAAGTAGAAAGGTTTAATTGCTGGGAACTAGTGATAAAATTCTTGAAAGAAGTTGACTAATGATATATATGTCTCACATTGACATATTCCTGCACTTGCAAACACTCTTCTCTGTGCTGAGACCACCAGTGTTTGTGGATCAAAAACAAGGCTCCCACCCTTCACACAGTGTCTCAGTCTTCCTTGATAATTACATTTCAAATAAAAGGTTTCTAGGTTCAAGAGAGAGAGACATACATGGGTCATACAATTGTCAAAATGGCTCTTAAGATTTGCATCTAAAAGGGGCAGAGAAGAATATTAAATTTACAAGTTTTCTAAAAGAAATGTCCTAAGAAAAGAGAGCCCAGTGTTCTGACTCAGGAAAAAGTCCATCTAAATTTTATCAAGTAGAGTGAAATATTAATACTGCACAAAATAAAAGTAATATTTATACATTGAGCTACTATCTCTCAGGTATTGAATTTTCAACTATGTCAGCTCATTGCTTTGCTTGCCAAAGATAATATAAAGTTCATAAGGCAGGCTTGTGTTTGCTCAACATTCTAAACACCTAGAAGATTGTCTGACATATTTAATATAATTAGTTTTCAATAAATATATGCTGAATAAATGAATTAATTAGGAGTGATTTTGCTCCCAATATTTTCATTTTAATAAAACAAATACTAGTCTGTACAATCATTCTTCTAGAGCTGACAAAACCATTCAAAATATTTTTGTCACTACATTTTTTCTATGATATTATCAAATATTCAAGCAAGTTAAAAGTATTTAAAGAGTAAGAGGAAAAAAGGGAGAGTGTGAACTTGAGTATATTGTATAATTAGTGAATGACATTTGATGTCAAAACACTTTATTAAGACACTGCAACCATATTTTTACCCTTTTTATGTCAATTCTTCATTTTCCTATCCATTATCACTCAATAAGCAAAGTTCTACCTTTAAAACACAACTCTGATCCTATCACTCTCCTCATTAAAACCTTTGAGTCTCTGTCTCTCCTTCTCTCTCTCTCTCAGAAACACACACACACACACACACACACACACAAACACACAAGGAATGAGTAACACACTAAGTATTTTGCATTTATTAACTCAAATTTTGCTCAAATCAACTCTATGAAGTAGTTGCTATTGTTACTAAAAGTTTTTGTCATGGGTCTGGGTCCTCACCACTCAAAAGCCAGTAAACAGGCCAGAAGGTGGAAAGGAAAGTTTCCTTCATTTTAGATAATGGCAACTGGTGTGGGGGGGGGGAGTGGGCAGTAGCAGATATCCATTCAAAGGCTGCCCCCCCCCCCATCCTGCCCAACAAGCAGGGGCAAAAGCATTTATGGACAGAGTCAGGGGACAGGAGGCACTACATGCCAAAACATAGCCGTCTCTAACAGTCATCTTCAAACTGGCATCGGTGGTCTGACCAGAATCATCTTAACAGCTAATCTTCAGTTCCATGGTGCACCCATTTCTTTGTAGTCAGTTCTCGAAATTGTGGCAGCTCATGTCCTGGGAACAGTCTGGTCCTCATGTAGGTAACTTCTCTACCTGGTGTTTTGGTAGCTATAAGACAGCTCACATAACATGGCTCAGAATATTATCTATAGCACTTGAGAAAGAACTAAAGATCCTTGATTATGTTTAATGACCACATTATTATTATTTAGTCTCCTTAAACTTATTTTCCTTTGTTTCAGCATTTCTCATTTCTCTGATTAAAGTTATTCTTTGATTAAAGCTTTCCACAGGCAAAAGACAGGCAGAAGACATGGTGGGGGGGGGGGGGTGATGAGTGGTGGCAAGGATCATAGAGTCCTGCTTCATTTCACTATTACTGTTCTCACATTTAAAAGTGAAAAATCTGAAGTACAGAAAAGTTAAGTAACTGTCAACAAGTCACACAGCTAATCAGTGGTGGGCTCTCCTTGCAATGTCTGGTGTCAGCGTGTGCCCTCAGCTCCTTCCTTCCCTGCTGAATATAGCATCCTTATTCTGGCCCTCTGGGCCCTGAGTCACCCAGCACCACCTGTGCTCCATCCTCACCTTCTTGGGTTCTTCTCCCCACAAGCATCCTTCCTCTCCTCAGAGGCACAATGCCCCATCCTTCCCCAGCCCCTTCATTTAACCTAGTCCTGCCTAGGTGGCTTGACTCCAAAGCTACCATTCTCAACCTAAAGGCCACATCCTTATGTTCATATTTAAGTACCTCCTACATTCTCTCTTCATCACTGCTCCCCCTTCTCCTACTGAGGTCTTCACATCATCTTATCACAATTTGTGATTATATTTCGCCTTGTGTATGTACTTACTCTGATCGTTTTCTAAACTTTAAGCTCAATAAAAACAGGAAACATGTAACTACTGTGTACCTAGTTATTGCATAGTAGGACTTCAATAAATGCTTTCTGAGAAAATAAATGAAATATGGTTATGACTTCTACAAAATTTACAAAACATATAAATGGATGCATAAATTCATTCAAAATGTGCATGAACTTCATTAGCAGCAATAACAAGGATTTTTGTTTGCTTGTTTTCTATCAGCCTCTGCCAGGTAGAAGGTGAAAGTGAGGTGGAATTGTAACAAAATTCATTTGTTACAACAAAATTGTAACAAAATGCATTTTTCTACCATAGCATAGTATCAGCTCAACCCAGTTTTGTCCAAATCCAGAATCCTTGGCATCCCCAGAGTCTCTGCCTGGAGCTCCAGGTTACCTGGAGGCCTCCTGCCCAGATGCTTCCAGCACTGCAGATGGTGTTGCCCTGCAGAGATGCTGGACCTCCATACTGATTCTGTTCTCAGGCTGCTGTTCCCATAAATGATACTGATTCACTATCGCTGTCTTTGTGTACTGGCCCAGGTCCTGGGGTTTCACTTTCATTCCTTTTGTACCCTGGACTCTACAGAAAACCTTGACCAAACTGTCTTGACCACTGAAAAAATTCAGGCTAGGCAGTATCTCACTGCAGTCTAAGGTTGCTTCTGGAGCTCCTTTTTTACCTGGCTTCTTTTATCCCAGTGGGATTCTCAGGAAGCAGACTGCTCCTCTCACTTTTGTTTCCCAGTCACGGGGGTGCGGGTGCAAGTGGGGGTGGGGGTGTATTCCCAGTGGCTTAGCAGGTCTGCCGGTAAAGAATCCTCCTGCCACTGAGGGAGCCTGCAGCACAGGAGACTTGGGTTTGATCCCTGGGTTGGGAAGATAGATCCCCTGGAGGAGGGCATGGCAAAACACTCCATTAGGCTTGCTTGGAGAGTACCATGGACAGAGGAGCCTGAGAGGTCATGGTCCATAGGGTCCCAAAGAGTCAGCACGGAGGACCACAGAGGGAGCTCTGAGGCAGGAGCAGGGATGGGACAGCACTCCCCTGCTGGAAGTCTGTCTTCCTACCTCTTTCTTCTGATTGGCTCCTTGATGCTGCATTTGATGGCACATTAAAATGATTGCTTTCTGTCATCTCTTTAAATATTTTCCTTCATAACCATAAGCTAAATGTTCCGGGATTTTGAGAATAGTGAGAATCTGGAATTTTTAAAACTTCTGAAAGAGATACGATTTAAGAGGGAGAAAGGTAAAAAAAGAAAAAAGAAGAAGAAGAAAGTATGTGATTTAGAGTGTTTTTCAATTAAAAAGGCAAAACAAAACAATGAGCAAATATGAGTGCTTGCTATATTCACATTATTGGAGCTGTGGTGGAAAAACAATGAGATAAGCATCATGGGAGACAATGAAGCAGGTGCATTTACAAGAAATAGTAAAGAGTTTGAATTTATAGATACAGTTTCATGAAAGTTAAAGGTAGACTTTTTGTGTCAAACAACTTGAGTTTGAATTTTGGCTCAGTGATTAACTAGATTTGTGATTTTGGCAAGAAATACTCAGTAAGGTTCTGTATGCTCATGTCAAAAATATATTTTTCATATTAATGGAAATCCATATACATACATGCCAAAGCACTTGAGTTTCTCACCATTGCTGTCTTTATTAGTGTTGTTTTATCCAAAAGTTGACAAATAGGACAGATGCTCATGATGAAGTCTCCAGGTATTTGTTATGTCATGTCATGTATGGTATAACAGGTACTCACTAAGCAAGATAGGTTGTAGCATATAGACTACTGGAGGGATATTTTGTTAAGAGAGCTATCACATAATGCACACTGTTTATTTTAAAAATGTACAGGATGCTATGTGCATTACATAGCATAGCAATGAGATTAAATAGACATTTATAAGGCTGCCCATTTTATCCCTTCAATGGAGGAGAGAGGGACTAATATTGGAAAATAACTGAAAACGGTCATTGCTGGCTGCTTATTGTTCCCATGTTGTCCAAAAGGTATTTTTAAAAAAAGAGTTTAATGTTAAAGCATTGTCCTAAGAAGCCAAAAAAATTACCATCATCTTACATACAACAAGCCAGTATTTTCAGTAAGGTAACTGAATCATTTTTTAAATGAATAAAAACCTTATGGGATTCATATTTCCCAGAGTCAGCGTGAAGGAATTAAAGGATACTTCTCTTAAATTTTAAGGTTTGAAAATCACTGGGAAGGGCTTCCTTTGTTCTTTGATGTCAATTAAGCTGTAGAGGAAATAGCCTCTGACACTGAAAGGGATGTGCTGTAGCACTTAGGCTAGTGATGATTGGTCTCTTCCTCAGGTCTGCCACAGCCAGGGATCTTTAGCCAGAAGTCTGACATGTGGGGTGGCAAGGACCTTTGAACTATCCCAGAGCATCCCAGTCTCACTGTTTTTAGAGCCCTTTGACTCTCTATAAGCAGGTAATTTTGCCGGTTTCTGCCTAGGGGATAAGATTCACAGATGTTATTAGGCTTTGTGACCTGCAATAAAGTTTCTTTGAATGAACATAAGAATTACCTGACACAAAGAGTATGAGTTTTACTTTCTTTTTTTTTTTTTCTTTTTTTAAACTCTAAACTGAATATGAATTTTCTGACCTCTATATTTTGCCTTTTGGTTCCTAGGAAGTTGGAGTGTTTTATATCAGGTAGCAGAAAATGTCTGTTGAAAGAGGGAAAAATAATTCTTTTTTTCCCCTAAAGGAGATAAAGTTCCTAGAAACTCTAAGGAATCCCTGTGTAAAATTGATTTAAAACCATAATAACTTTCATAATGAAATGATTATACCAGACCTGGGATACTGTAGGGAGAATTCCCACACAGGCCAATGTATAATGCAAGCCTGGTCTCCCATGCCTAAGACTTTTCAGAGCTGCTTTTAAATTCCCCTGGACCTGCTTTCCCATCCGCCTCTTTTTTTTTTTTTTTTTTTTTTTTAATCACTGAACCTTCCAGACTTGTATCTTATTGTCCTGGATTCCTCTCATGCATATCTTATAACAGCTTATGCTAGATAACATGCTGCTTTAAGAATAATGAAATGTAAGAATATTATTGAAATGCCAACTCTGTTGGGATGCTGCCTCTGAATAACCATTTGAACCCATAATGCTTGTTCTTAGACACTCACCACTTGATACTATTATCTCAAATTCAGGTTAAATATTACCATTGCTCTATCTTAATGTGAAGTTATTGCTCTATTTTTCAGTATCACTCTTGAGATACAGATATGAATTACTTGATATAGATTTATCACTCATTTTGAACTCTAAGAAACTGTATAAAAGTAATATGTCTGTATGTTCAGTCACTCAGTCACATTTGACTCTTTGTGACCTCCTGGACTGGAGCCCACCAGATTCCTCTGTCCATAGGATTATACCAGCAGAAATACTGCCATGTGTTGCCATTTCTTCTTCCAGAGGATCTTCCTGAGCCAGGGATCGAACTCACATCTCCTTCACTAGGAGGCAGATTCTTTACCACTGAGCTGCTTGGGAAATTCCAAAACAAATAGATTTTCTTTTAATCTCTCTCCAGAAAGTTCAAAGTGAAAATCCAATATGTGAGAATGGGCTAGGTGTTGAAAACAGTATTGGATTAGGCTCTGATTTTAAAATCAGTCTCCATCACTTATTAACTCTGTGTTCCCTAGTTCTCTCAGCTGAGACAGTAGGCATAATAAAGATAAATATTTTTCAGAGATAATTCAAGTGAAAAAATTAGAACAGCCTGTCTAATATTAGATAGTAGATACTCAAGAACTATTAACTATTTAATATTAGCCATTAAATTATCTTCCCTGGTGACTCAGTGGTAAAGAGTTTGCCTGGAATGCAGGAGACCCAGGCTTGATCCGTGGGTCACCCATTCCAGTCCATTTAGTTCACTGATCCTTAAAATGTCAATGTTCACTCTTGCCATCTCCTGTTTGATCACTTCCAATTTGCCTTGATTCATGGACCTAACATTCCAGGTTCCTATGCAGTATTGCTCTTTACAGCATAGGACCTTGCTTCCATCACCAGTCACATCCACAACTGGATGTCATTTTTGCTTTGGCTCCATCTTTTCATTCTTTTCAGAGTTATTTCTCTACTTATCTACAGTAGCATATTGGGTACTTACTGACCTGGGTAGTTCATCTTTCAGTGTCCTGTCTTTTTGCCTTTTCATACTGTCCATCAGGTTCTCAAGGCAGGGATACTGAAGTGGTTTGCCATTCCCTTCTCCAGTGGACCACATTTTGTCAGAACTCTCCACCATGACCTGTCCTTCTTGGGTGGCCCTGTAGGGCATGGCTCATAGTTTCATTGAGTTAGACAAGGCTGTGGTCTATGTGATCAGATTTGTTAGTTTTCTGTCATTGTGGTTTTCAGTCTGTTTGCCCTCTGATAAGGATAAGAGGCTTATGAAAGCTTCTTGCAGGGATAGACTGACTGTGGGGGATACTGGGTCTTATTCTGATGGGTGGGGCCACTTTCAGTAAATCTTTAATCCAATTTTCTGTTAATGGGTGGAGCTGTGTTCCCTCCTTTCTATTTACCTGGGACCAAACTATGGTGGGCTTCCCTTGTAGCTCAGTTGGTAAAGAATCTGCCTGCAATACATGAAACCAGTTCGATTCCTGGGTTGGGAAAATTCTCTGGAGAAGGAAATTTCCACCCACTTCAGTATTCTTGCCTGGAGAATTCCATGGGAAGAGGAACCTGGCAGGCTATAGTCCGTGGGGCCACAAGAGTCAGACACAATTTAGCAACCAAACCACCACTAAACTGTGGTGGAGGTAATGAAGATAATGGTGACCTCCCTCAAAAGATCCCAGGCATGTACTACTACAGTCTGTGCCTCCAATCATTTAGTAGGCCACCACTGACCCATGCCTTTGCCAGAGACTCCCAGACACACCACAGGTGTGTCTCCTGTGGGGTCAAAGTTCCTTTCTCCTGGGTCCTGGTGCAAAGGTTCTGTTGTGCCCTCCAAGAATCTATTTCCCAGTCCTATGTAAGTTCTGGCAGCTCTGTGGTAGGCTTAATGGTGATCTCCTCCAAGATGACTTATGCCATGCCCACACTCAGAACCCCTGTCCCTATTCAACCTCAAAAACTGTAAGATTATTTTTGTACTCTGTTATATTTTCTACTATATTTAGAGCATTTTCTCTGAATAAAATTGTGTGTGGGTGTTGGTGTGGGTGAGAGGCAGAGTGAAAGAGAGGAGAGAGATAAAGAGGCTCTGAGAATGACTTCTTGTTTCTAGGTATTTTATTCTCACAGTCTTCAGAAATCAAGTCTTGGAAATATAAATGTCACCTGATGAAATAATTTTCATTTTACCTTAGAGGAGAGATTGTGAAGACAATTGGAATTGTGTGGATGGGAGAGTAAAATGATTGATGTTATAATTGACCACATGTTTTATGAGCATTTGAAAATTGAAATGCATATGTATACACACAAACAAACATATATGATATACTATACATCAGTTCAGTTCAGTTCAGTCACTCAGTCGTGTTCGAATCTTTGTGACCCCATGGACTGCAGCACATCAGGCCTCCCCGTCCATCACCCAACTCGCAGAGTTTACTCAAACTCATGTCCATTGAGTCGGTGATACCATCCAATCATCTCATCCTCTGTCATCCCCTTCTCCAATACATATATGATAGGAAATATATATATATATATATATATATATATATACACATGTATGTGTATATATATACTCTTCAAGGTATGTGCACACACACAGCTACACACCCAGCACCACAAGTACATGGGCAGTGAAATGGGGTTTGTTTTCATTAACTGTATCTTCAAAGTAAAATAAGAAGTGAACGTTTGTTTCTTAAGTGTATATTTGTTGCTTGTTTTTTTGTTTTTTAATGGGTTATAGTTGCTTTAAAATGTTAAGTTAGTTTCTGCTGTATAAAATGAATCATATATATATACACGCACATATATGCACACAGATATCTCCTCTCTTAAATCCCCCTCTCACTTTTTCCTATCCCTCCCAGTAATGGCGTTGCAGAGCAATGAGTTGGGCTCCCTGTGCTACACAGCAGGTTCCCACTAGCAATTTACTTTACACATTACAATGTACACTTGTCAATCCCAAATCTCCCAATTCATCCTTCCTCCCCTTCAGCCCACCCTCTGTGTCCATGCATCTGTTCTCTACAGTTCAGTCCATTTCAGTCACTCAGTAGTGTCCAACTCTTTGCCACCCCATGAAATGCAGCACGCCAAGCCTCCCTGTTCATCACCAACTTCTGGAGTCCACCCAAACCCATGCCCATTGAGTCAATGATGGAATCCAACCATCTCATCCTTTGTTGTACCCTTCTCCTCCTGCCCTCAATCTTTCCCAGCATCAGGGTCTTTTCAAATGAGTCAGCTCTTCACATCAGGTAGCCAAAGTACTGGAGTTTCATCTTCAACATCAGTCCTTCCAATGAACACCCAGGACTGATCTCCTTTAGGATGAACTGGTTGAATCTGCAGTCCAAGAGACTCTCAAGACTCTTCTCCAACACCACAGTTCAAAAGCATCAATTCTTTTGCTTTCTTTATAGTCCAACTCTCACATCCATACATAACCACTGGAAAAACCATAGCCTTGACTAGACGGACCTTTGTTGACAAAGTTCTCTATATCTGCATCTCTATTCCTTCCCTGAACATAGGTTCATCTGTACCATTTTTCTAGATTCCATATATATGTGTTAATAAACAATATTTGCTTTTTATCACATAATCTTGATATACACATCATATGTGTCAGTTTTGTGTTGGTCTTCAAGGACTGAGCAAGATCTAATCAAGTTAAAGGCAGTACTAAACCTCTCATTATGTTATGATAACCTGATAACATGAGGAAGTATAGGCTGTGTGAGGCAGGGCAGGTAAACAGCCAGCACTATGGATTTAAGAAGAGGAGAGTAAGAATGTACTGAGGGATTTATTGGCTGAAGAAAAAGGAGAGTAGTGTGGGAGATGCTATAGGCCCAAGACTAGAGGTGGTGCATGTATTTTCTCCTCAACCACTATTAGTCAAATTTTATTCAAATGACCCTATCCAGATGCAAAATTTAGAGATACAACTCGTGTTCAACAGACATTTCTCAGTTCCACTCTATACTATGGGAAAAGCTACTTTTCTACCACAGTATGGACACACCCTGGGATCCCACAGGGTAGGGGGGGACTTCAGAAATGTAAATGTTAGGTTATGTACTGCTTTCCCAACAGTCAAATTTTCCAGAAGCTTTTGCTGTTCATTATTTGCTAACATTCAATAAGCAGTTCACTCAGCCTGTTGTCAGAAGTGGTTTGGGGATTTTGATGGAAGTTGCCCCTTGGTCAAGTGTGTTAAGTGGAGTAGAGCATGCCTACCTAATCAGCATTGCAATCAAAACATGAATTAGTTAATGATGACAAAATAGGAGAATTTTGATGCACCATAGACCAAGCTCCAGCTCCCTCTTCCTATACTGAGACCACATTTATTTATAAAATGTATCTTAAATGATCTAGTGTTCAAAAATATTTAACAGAAAGTGGCTATATATTCTCACACAGTGATTTTTGTTACTAAATTTAGAAAAATACATGAAGGAATATTTGGACTATAAAACAGATCATGATATACATTTTTAGCCCAGTATTACACATGTTTTATTATTATTATTAGAATCTTAATATTAATTAAGTGGATATTCTACATTGACTCCAAAAGTTAGAAAAGTAAATAGATATGTAAGTAAATAAAATAATTACCTACTCAAGGGTCATGGAAAAATATCTCTTAATGAGTTTCTCTTCATTTTTAAACTGTGTTGCACAAATCACTGACCATATTAAAGAGGTTTCTGAATTCCCATTTTCAATTAAAGCTCATGGTTTTCATTTTCTCTTTTACAAATAGTTTAAAAGTTTCTTGCCTAGTTTTAATTTTTTTTTTAAATAAACTGCAGAAACAGTCATATTTAAACAGAATGCAGTCTACTTGAATACAGATTAAGGAATATTTATCTTTAATAGTGGGTTTTAAAAATATTACAGGAGTTGTCAAGATGATGGAATAAGAGGACACAGAATCCATCCTTCCTCACAACTACATCAAGAATACATCTGCAAATGGGCCAGTTATCACAGAGCACCTGCTGAACATTAACTGAAGTCTTTGGACACCTAAAAGGACAAGAAAAATCCCCTTGCAGCCAGGTAGGATGAAAGAAAGAAAGAAAAAAAATCAGAAAAAGCAAGGTGTGTGACTGTGGGTAAGAAAGGGAAAAATGCCCTCACAGTGGGGTAATCAGTTGGAGCAGAAAGAGACCTTTGGAAATTCAAAGGAGACCTTCTGCAGAAGGTCTGCAGAAGGCAGGACAGAGTAAGAACTGTGTGCATGGTCTGTGCTACAGCCTAGTGCACCCCAGCCTGAGTTATGACTCTCCAATTGTGGAAGGGGGCTAGGTGCTAGAAAGTGGCTTTGGAGCACAGACCCACAGAGGGGACAGCTGTTGGCTGTGAAAAAGCCTGAAGGGTCAGGAGTAAGGAACTCCACAACTGGAAAAGTTTGCAGAAAAAGTCAGGATACCACAGCAGCATGGTGTTATTGTTGATCTGTATGCAAGGGATGAGGCCAGCCACCACTCTAATGCCCTGTCCCATTCACTGACTTCTGCCTCCAAGAGCATTGTGAGCGGTACCCATCTGACAAGGCTCACCTGTTCCTCAAGACAAGGCCTCTCCCACCTATGTAGTCTCTGGGGTCTTATGCACTGCCCATCCCAAAGCTTCTTTGAGAATCAGCCTTCTTGGGAATCCTGCCTGTGACAGGAATGCCAGTTGTGGCAGAGGCCTAGTGTTAAAGCATGGGGTTGAGAGAGCAGATTTGGGGAGAAAGCCACTGTTGGCTGCTCAGATACAACAGAAGGAACAGGAGTGAGGGGCTCTACCACACCTGAAATATCCCTGGAGGCAGTGTGGTCTGCCTGGGAAACAAGGTGTCAGTATTGAGTGGTGTGCAGGAGTTGAGGCCACCACCACTCCCACACCCAAGTCCCTGTCTCTACAAGCACTGTGAGGATTTCCCACCAGAACAAGCAAACCTCAGACTATTGCAACTGCCTACCAGTTTACACTGCTGCAAGGAGACTCCCACACACTCCAGCTGTTACCACCATAATCCTCCCCAGCCTGAGTGAGGCCCAATCAGCTATTACTTTTCTTCTCTCTTGCCTGGGTGGGAAACAGATGTCTGAGGGTGACCCAAATGCAGAGATGGGACCAAAAACCAAACCTGAGCCACACTGGCAGTGCAATTAAGGAAAGGAACAGAAATTTCTTCATGCAGCTGCACAAGCCATGGATTAAGTTCCACCTACCAGATTGCTAAATCCTGCATCTGTGGGGTATCTAAATAGACAATAAGTATTCCCACAACTGAGACCAGTCTAGGTTTAGCAGCAGTGGATTTTGGGAGCAAATACATGTGGGAGTTAGGCTGAGTCAGAGTGCCAGCTGATGCCATAGAGCCCACAGCAGGTCCAGAGACCTCTATAGAGGAAATGGAGAGACTCTTGGGGAGACAGGGATTGGATGTGGGTCACTATGGGAGTTAGGACACTGATAGATGAGAGAGCAGGAAAATCTTATCAGTATCATACTTTACCCATTTGTTTCATTTTGCTCAGTTGTTGATGTTGAATTTTTAAAAATTTTATTAAATATAAATATCAATTTATATGTTGCTGCTGTTGTTTTCCAGTTTTCTTAATTTTCATTATTTATCATATTTATATATATTTTTTAATGTTTGCTTTCTCTTTTTAAAAGTTTGCTTTCTGCTTTTGTTCCTTTTTTTCATTTTTTGTTTTTATAAGTATAGTATTTATTGATTGTTTTCATTTTTAGTTTCTTTGGTTTGTTTTCTTGTTTGTTTTATTTATTTATTTTTCTGTCTGCTTCTTTGTTTCTGCTTGACATTTTTTTCATTTGTCTAGGGGTTTGTTTGTCAGTTTGATGTGTGTGTGTGTGTGTGTGTGTGTATTGTTATTCTTGCTGTTTGTTTTGGTTTTGGATTTTGTTTATATGTTTCATTTCCTTTCTTTTATTTACTTTTTAAAAATTTTTTTTTGTTTGTTTGTTTTCATTTCTTTTTTCTCTGGCCTTGTTGCATAACTCTTTGTTCCAAAGTCAGGAGTCAGACCTTGGCCTCTGAGGTGGGACTGCCAAGTACAGGATGCAAGACTGCCAGGGGATCCATGTTCCCAGGAAATATTAATTGAAGTGTGCTTTTCTGGAGGTATGCATCTCAACGCCAAGGCCCTAATTGTGTGCAGGTTTCAGCACTGGACATCTCATGACAAACCCAGCAAATTAAGAATATGGCCCCATGCACCAACAGACAGGGAGCCTAAAGTCATACTAAGCTCATGGAAACCCTAAACAAAACACCTGATGTAGCCCTACCCATTAGAGGAAAAAGACTCAGCCCCACCTACGAGAGCACAGGCACTGTTCCAACTCACCAGAAAGTCTACACCAGCCTCTTGGCCAAACTCACCCACCAAGGGGCAGGCAAAAAACACAAGAAGAACTATGACCCTGTAGCCTGCAGAGAGAAAAGCATGGATACAGTAAGTCAGACAAAATGAAGTGACATAGAACTATGTTACAGATAAAAGCAAGATAAAAATTCACAAGACCAAATAATTGAAGAGGAAATAGGCAATCTACTCAAAAAAGAATATGGAGTGCTAATAGTAAAGACGATCCAAGATCTTGGAAGTAAAATGGAAGCATGGATTAGAAGATATAAGAAATGTTTAACAAGGACAGAAGAATTAAAGAACAAAACAATCAGTGGTGACTGCACAGTAACTGAAATTAAAAGTTTACTAGGAGGAATTGAGAGAATAACTGAAGCAGATGAATAGATAAGTGAACTAGAATGGTGGAAATAACTGCCACAGAATAAAATTAAAAAAAAAAAAAAGAAATGAGAACAGTCTCAGAAGCCTCTGAGACAACACTAAAAGCACCAGCACTCAAGTTTTAAGAATCTCAGAAGAAGAAGAGGAAGTGTCTGAGAAAATATGCAAAGAGATTATAGTTGAAAATTCCCTAATATAAGAAAGAAAATAACCATCAAGTACACAAAGCACAGAAAGTCCCACTCAAAATAAACCCAAGGAGAAACACCTGAGACAAATATTAATCAGACTAAGAAAAATTAAAAATAAAAACTATTAAAAGAATAAAAGTAAAAGCAACAAATAATATCCAAAGAAATTCCCATCCTGTTATCAGTTGATATTTCAGCAGAAACTCTGCAGGCCAGAGAGGAATGGTATGGTATATTTAAAGTTAAGAAAGGAAAAACCCACAATCAAGATTACTCTAACCAGCAAGAATCTCATTCAAGTTCAGTGGAGAAACAAAAAGCTTCATAGAAAACCAAAAGCTTTATAGAAAACCAAAAGCAAAGAGAAGTCAACAACACCAAAAAAACTGTACAAAAAATGCTAAAGGAACTTCCTTAGGTGAGAAAGAAGATAAGAGAAAAGACCTGCAAAAACAAACCCCAAACAATTGAGAGAATGCTAATAGGAACATACATATTAATAATCAACTTACATGTAAAGGTATTAAATGCTCCAATCTAAAGGCACAAACTGGCTGAATGGATATGAAAACATGACTCATATATATGCTTTCATATCACAGACGTATTTCAGACTTAGGGACACATATAGACTGAAAGTGTGCAGATGGGGAAAATATTCCATGAAATGGAAATTAAAAGAAAGCTGGAATAACAATGTTTATATTAGACAAAATAGACTTTAAAGACTTTTACAAGAGACAGAGAAAGACACTATCTAATAATCAAAGTAACAATCCAAAAAGAAGATATAACAATTAAAAATATTAACACACCAGAATAGGAGCATCTCAATATATAATATAATAATATAATATATTATATATAATATAATATATATTATATATATAATATAATATAATCTATAATTATATAATTATAAATTACATTATATATC
>CM035290.1:56418603-56479830 GCA_020226075.1 Hydropotes inermis | reverse complement strand
CATATAATATATTATATATTATATATTATAATATATTAATAATATATAATATAATTATATAATGCTAAAAGTCATAAAAAGGGAAATCAACATTGACACAATAATAGTAAAGGGTTTAAACATTTCACATAAACCAATGAGTAGACTATAGAGACAAAAATTAATAAGGAAACATAAGCCTTAAAAGATACATTAGATCTAATAAATTTAATATTTATAGGACATTTCATCTAAAAGCAGCAGAATACACTTTCTTCTCAAGTTCATATGCAACATTCTCCAGTGTTGATCATACAGTTGGTCAAAAATCATGCCTTGGTAAATTTAAGAAAATTGAGATCATGTCAAACATCTTTTCTGAGCACAATGCTAAGGGATTAGATATCAATTGCAGAGAAGAAAAGCAGTAAAAACACAAGCACCTGAATGCTAAACAATATGCTACTAAGTAGCTAAGAGATCCCTGAATAAATCAAAGAAGAACCCAAAATATACCTAGAAACAAATGACAATGGAAACTTGGCAATGGAAAACCTATGGGACACCACAAAAGCAGATCTAAAAGGAACGTTTGTAGGAATACAATCCTGTCTCAAGAAACAAGAAAAAGCTCAAATAAAGCAACATCAAACCCAAAGCAACTAGAGAAATAATTTAAAAAAATACTAATAGAAGAAAAGAAATCATAAAGATCAAGGCAGAAATAAATGCAATAGAGATGAAGAAAAAATTAGCAAATACTGGTGAAAATAAAATCATGTTTAAGAAGATAAACAAAATAGATAAACCTTTAGATGGACTAATCAAGAAAAATAGGGAGACAATTCAAATAAATAAAATTAGGAATAAAAAAGAAGTTACAACTGACACCACAGAAATACAAAAGATCATTAAAAACTACTACAAACATCTATATTCCAATACAATGGACAACCTGGAAGAAATGGACAAATTTTTAAAGAGGTACAATCCTTCAAGACTGAACAAGGAAGACATAGAAAATATGGAAAGACCAATCACAATTACTGAAATTGAAATGTGATTAAAAATCTTCCAACAAGCAAAAACCCAGAAGGCTTCACAAGTGAATTCTGCAAACATTTAGAGAGGAGCTAACCCCTATATTTCTCAAAATCTTCCCTAAAATTGAAGAGGAAGCTTCATTTCTTTATGAAGGAAAGCTCCCAAGTTCATTATATGAGATCACCATCAATCTGAGGAAGGTATCACAAAAAAACAGAGGAAGGTATCACAAAATAAATAAATAAATAAAATTTAAGACTGATATCACAGATGAACATAGACACAAAAATTCTCAACAAAATACTTGCAAGAAGAATCTGACAACACATTGAAAGGATCATACACCAGGATTTATCCCAAGAATGCAAGGATTCCTCAATAGATGCAAATCAATAAATCTGATGCACCATATTACAAAGTAGAGAATAAAAAACACATGGTTATTCCAATAGATGTATGAAAAAACATCAGTTAACACTGACAAAGTTTAACACTCATTTATCATTAAAAAAAAAGTAGACAATGGTTATAGAGGAAAATTACCTCAACTTAATAAAGGCCACACACAACAAATCTAGAACAAACATTATTCTCAATGGTAAAAAACTAAAGCATTTCCTCTAAGGTCAGAAACAATACAAAGGTGTCCACTCTAGTCATTATCATTCAACATAGCTTTGGAAGTCCTAGCACTGATAATCAGAGAAGAAAATTAAAGGAATATAAATTAGAAAAGAAGAAAAACTGCCACTCTTTGCAAATGACCCCATCAGGTTTCCCTTCCATGGGACTTTTCAGGCAAGAATACTGGAGTAGGTTGCCATTTCCTCCTCCAGGGTATCCTTTGGACCCGGGAGTCAAACCAGCATGTCCTACATATCCTGCTTTGCAGGTGGAATCTTTACCTGTTTAGCCATTAGGGAAACCCCCTAAATTGGAAAAGAGAAGTAAAACTGCCACTGTTTATAGGTGTCATGATGCATAAAAAATCCAAACATGTCACCAGAAAGCTATCAGAGCTAGTCAGTTAATTTAGTAAAGTTGCAGGATACAGAAATAATAAACAGAAATTTATCATTCCTATATAGTAACAAGGAAATATCACAAAGAGAAATTAATAAAATAGGAATTTTAAACAGTCACATTTACCACTGTCACAAAAAGAATAAAGTTCCTAGGTATAAGCCTACCTAAGAAAGCAAAAGACATCTAATCAGAAAACTATAAGATGCTGATCAGAGACAATGGAAATGGAGGGGTATACCATGTTCTTGGATTGGAAGAATCTACAGATTCAATGCAATCCCTTTAAAACTACTAATGGCATTTTTCACAGAATTAGAACCAAATATTTTACAATTTGTATGGAACCACAAAAGACGCTGAATAGCCAAAACAGTCTTATGATAAACAATAACAACAGTTGGAGGAATTGGAGTCCCTGACCTCAGACTATTCTATAAAGCTACAGTAATCAAGAGAGTATTATACTGACACAAAAAGAGAAATATCAATCAATGAAACAGGATACAAAGATCAGAGAGAGACACACACACCTATGGTCACCTAATCTATGAAAAAGGAGGCAAGGTAGTTCAGTGGAGAAAAGACACACTCCTCAATAACTGGTGCTGAGAAAACTGGACAGCTACATGTAAAAGTATGAAATTAGAACACTCCTTAACACCATACACAAAAATAAACTCAAAACACGTTGAAAACTGAGATGTGGTGCCAGACATTATTAAGCCCTTGGAAGAAAACATAAGCAGCACACTCCTTGATAAGTGTTCTGTGAGATATTTTTTATGTCTCAAAAATACCTAGAATGAGATATTTTTGATCCACCTCCTAGAGAAATGAAAATAAAAACAAAAATAAACAAGTGGGACCTAATTAAACTTAAAAGCTTTTGCATAACAAAGGAAGCCATAAACAAGGTGGAAAATAACCCTCTGAATCAGATAAAATATTTGCAAATGAAACAACTGAAAATAGATTAATATCAAAAGTATATAAACAGCTCCTGGAGCTCAATATCAAAACATAAACAATCCAATTAAAAAGTGAGTAGAAGACCTAACATTTCTTTGAAAAATATGTACAAATAGTCAACAAACATACGGAAGGATGCTAAACATCACTATATTATTGGAACTGCAAATCAAAACTAAAATGAGGCATCATTTCACACTGGTCAGAATGACTATCATCAAAAAATCGAGAAACAATAAAAGCTGGAAAGGGTGTGGAAAAAAGAGAATCCTCCTACATTGTTGGGAATGTAAATTGATACAGCTACTATGAAGAACAATATGGAGGTTAATAAAACTAAAAGTGAACAACGTTATGACCCTGAAATCTAACTCTTGGGCATATACCAAGAGAAAACTATAGTAAAAATTATACATGCATCCTAAGGTTAATTTTAACACTATTTAAAATAGCCATGACATGGGAGCAACCTAAATGTTCAAATATAGTAAAGTTGCAGGATATAAAATCAACACACAGAAATCCCTTTAATTGCTATACACTAACAATTAGAAAATATAAATATAAATTGAGGAAAAAATCCCATTCACCATTGCAATGAAAAGAATAAAATACTTAGGAATATATCTACCTAAAGAAACAAAGGAAAGAAATATACACTGTTCATTGATTGGAAAAATCAATACAGTGAAAATAAGTACGCTACCCAAAGTAATCTATAGATTCAATGCAATCCCGATCAAGCTACCAACGGTATTTTTCACAGAACTAGAACAAATAATTTCACAATTTGTATGGAATTACAAAAATCTTGAAATAGCCAAAGCAAACTTGAGAAAGAAGAATAGAACTGGAGAAATCACCGGCCTGACTTCATGCTCTACTACAAAGTCATAGTTGTCAAGAGAGTATAGTACTGTCACAAAGACAGAACTATAGATCAATGGAACAAAATAGAAAGCCCAGAGATAAATCCACGCACCCATGGACACCTTACCTTCAAGAAAGGAACCAGGAATGTACAATGGAGAAAAGACAATCTCTTTATCAAGTGGTGCTGGGAAAAGTGATCAGTCAGTCAGTCAGTTCAGTCATGCAGTCGTGTCCAACTCTTTGTGACCCCATGAATTGCAGCATGTCAGGTCTCCCTGTCCATCACTAACTCCCAGAGTTTACTCAAACCAATGTCCATTGAGTCGGTGATGCCATCTGACTATCTCATCCTCTGTCGTCCCTTTCTCCTCCTGCCCCCAATCCGTCCCAGCATCAGGGTCTTTTCCATGAGTCAACACTTTGCATAAGGTGGCCAAAGTATTGGAGTTTCAGCTTCAGCATCAGTCCTTCCAATGAACACCCAGGACTAATCTCCTTTAGGATGGACTGGTTGGATCTCCTTGCAGTCAAAGAGACTCTCAAGAGTTTTCTCCAACACCATAATTCAAAAGCATCAATTTTGGGGGGCTCAGCTTTCTTCACAGTCCAACTCTCACATCCATACATGACCACTGGAAAAACCATAGCCTTGACCAGATGGCCCTTTGTTGACAAAGTAATGTCTTTCCTTTCTAATATGCTATCTAGGTTGGTCATAACTTTCCTTCCAAGGAGTAAGTGTCTTTTAATTTCATGGCTGCAGTCATCATCTCTAGTGATTTTGGAGCCCAAAAAATTAAAGTCTGGCACTGTTTCCACTGTCTCCCCATCTATTTCCCATGAAGTGATGGGACCAGATGCCATGATCTTAGTTTCCTGAATGTTTTACTTTAAGCCAAGTTTTTCAATCTCCTCTTTCACTTTCATCAAGAGGCTTTTTAGTTCCTCTCACTTTCTGCCAAAAGGGTGGTATCACCTGCATATCTGAGATTATTAATATTTCTCCTGGCAATCCTGGTTCCAGCCTGTGCTTTATCCAGCCCGGTGTTTCTCATGATGAATGCTGCATATAAGTTAAATAACCAGGGTGGTAAGATACAGCCTTGATGTACTTCTTTTCCTGTTGGGAACCAGTCTGTTGTTCCATGTTCATTTCTAACTGTTGCTTCCTGACCTGCATACAGGTTTTTCAAGAGGCAGGCCAGATGATGTGGTATTCCCATCTCTTTCAGGATTTTCCCCAGTTTATTGTGATCCACACAGTTGAAGGCTATGACATAGTCAATAAAGCAGAAATAGATGATTTTCTGGAACTCTCTTGCTTTTTCAATGATCCAGCAGATGTTGGCAATTTGATGTCTGGTTCCTCTGCCTTTTCTGTAACCACCTTGAACATCTGGAGTTTCATGGTTCATGTGTTGCTGTAGCCTGGCTTGGAGAATTTTGAGCATTACTCTACTAGCATGTGAGATGAGTGCAATTATGCAGTAGTTTGAATATTCTTTGTTATTGCCTTTCTTATGGATTGGAATGAAAACTGACCTTTTCCAGTCCTGTGGCCAGTGCTTAGTTTTCCAAAATTTGCTGGCATATTGAGTGCAGCATTTTCACAGCGTCATCTTTCAGGATTTGAAACAGCTCAACTGGAATTCCATCACATCCACTAGCTTTGTTCATAGTGATGCTTTCTAAAGCCCACTTGACTTCACATTCCAGGATGCCTGACTCTAGGTGAGTGATCACACCATCGTGATTATCTGGGTCATGAAGATCTTTTGATTCTGCATATCAAAGAATATCAAGAATTCTGCATATCAAGAATTCTGCATATTCTTGCCACTTCTTCTTAATATCTTCTGCTTCTGTTAAATCCATACCATTTCTCTCCTTTATCGATCCCATCATTGCATGAAATGTTATCTTGGTACCACTATTTATCTTGAAGAGATCTCTAGTTTCCCATTCTGTTGTTTTCCTCTATTTCTTTGCCTTGATCACTGAGGAAAGCTTTCTTATCTCTCCTGGCTATTCTTTGGAAATCTGCATTTAAATGGGAATATCTTTCCTTTTCTCCTCTGCTTTTTGATTCTCTTCATTTCACAGCTATTTGTAAGGCCTCCTCAGACAACCATTTTGCCTTTTGGCATTTCTTTTACATGGCGATGGTCTTGATCCCTGTCTCCTGTACAATGTCACAAATGTCCATCTATAGTTCATCAGGCTCTCTGTCATATCTAGTCCCTTAAATCTATTTCTCACTTTCACTGTATAGTCATAGGGATTTGATTTAAGTCACACCTGAATGGTCTAGTGGTTATCCATACTTTCTTCAATTTAAGTCTGAATTTGGCAATAAGGAGTTCATGGTCTGAGCCACAGTCAGCTCCTGGTCTTGCTTTTGCTGACTGTATAGAGCTTCTCCATCTTTTGCTGCAAACAATTTAATCAGTCTGATTTTAGTGTTGACCATCTGGTGATGTCCATTTGTAGAGTCTTCTCTTGTGTTGTTGGAATAGAGTGTTTGCTATGACCAGTGTGTTCTCCTGGAAAAACTTTATTAGCCTTTGCCCTGCTTCATTCTGTACTCCAAGGCCAAATTTGCCTGTTACTCCAGGTGTTTCTTGACTTCCTACTTTTGCATTCCAGTCCCCTATAATGAAAAGGACATCTCTTTTTTGGGTGTTAATTTTAAAAGGTTTTTTAGGTCTTCATAGAACCATTAAACTTCAGCTTCTTCAGCACTACTGGTTGGAGCGTAGGCTTGGATTACTGTGATATTGAATGGTTTGCCTTGGAAATGAACAAAGATCATTCTGTTGTTTTTGAATTTGCATCTGAGTACTTTATTTTGGACTCTTTTGTTGACCATGATGGCTACTCCAATTCTTCTAAGGGATTCCTGCCCACAGTAGTAGATATAATGGTCACCTGAATTAAATTCACCCATTCCAGTCCATTTTACTTCGTTGATTCCTAGAATGTCAATGTTCACTCTTGTCATCTCCTGTTTGACCACTTCCAATTTGCCTTGGTTCATGGACCTAATATTCCAGGTTCCTATGCAATATTGCTCTTTACAGCATCGGACCTTGTATCTATCACCAGTCACATCCACAACTGGGTATTGTTTTTGCTTTGGCTCCATCACTTCATTCTTTCTGGAGTTATTTCTCCACTAATCTCCAGTAGCATATTGGGCACCTACAGACCTGGGGAGTTCTCTTTCACTATCCTATCATTTTGCCTTTTCATACTGTTCATGGGTTTCTCAAGGAAAGAATACTGAAGTGGTTTGTCATTCCTTCTTCAGTGGACCACATTCTGTCAGACCTCTCCGCCATAACCCGACCATCTTGGGTGGCCCTACACGAATGGCTTGATTTCATTGAGTTAGACAAGACTGTGGTCCTGTGATCAAATTGGCTAGTTTTCTGTGATTATGGTTTTATTTTGTCTGCCCTCTGATGACCTCTCACAGCACCAACCATCTTATCAGGTTTCTCTTACCTTGGACGTGGGGTATTTCTTCATGGCTGCTCCAGCAAAGTGCAGCTGCTGCTCCTTACCTTTGACAAGGGGTATCTTCTTATGGCTAACCAGTTGTAAAAGAATGAAATAGAACACTTTCTAACACCATACTAAAAAAATAAACTCAAAATGTATTAAAGATCTAAATGTAAGACCGGAAACTATAAAACTCTTAGAGGAAAACATGGGTAAAACACTCTCTGACATAAATCACAGCAGAATCTTCTATGACCCACCTCCCAGAATATTGGAAATAAAAGCAAACATAAATAAATGGAACCTAAACAAAGTTAAAAGCTTTTGCAGAATGAAGGAGCAAGGTGTAAAGACAGCCTTCAGAATGAGAGAAAATAAGAGCAAATGAAGCAACTGACAGAGAATTAACCTCAAAAATATATAAGCAACATCTGCAGCTCAATTCCAGAAAAATAAATGACCCAATCAAAAAATAGGCCAAAGAACTAAACAGACATTTCTCCAAAGAAGACATACAGATGGCTAACAAACACATGAAAAGATGTTCAACATCACTCATTATCAGAGAAATGCAAATCAAAACCACAATGAGGTACCATTTCACGCCAGTCAGAATGGCTGCTATCCCAAAATTTACAAGCAATAAATGCTGCAGAGGGTGTGGAGACAACAGAACTCTCTTACACTGCTGCTGGAAATGCAAACTAGGGAACAGAGTGGAGACTCCTTAAAAAACTGGAAATAGAACTGCCATATGATCCAACAATCCCACTGCTGGCATACACACTGAGGAAACCTGAATTGAAAGAGACACATGTACCCCAATGTTCATCACAGCACTGTTTATAATAGCCGGAACATGGAAGCAACCTAGATGTCCATCAGCAGACGAATGGATAAGCAAGCTGTGGTACATATACACAATGGAATATTACAAATCAGTTCTAATGAGGCGGATGAAACTGGAGCTTATTATATAGAGTGAAGTAAGCCAGAAAGATAAACACCAATACAGTATACTAATGCATATATATGAAATTTAGAAAGATGGTAACGATAACCTTGTATGCGAGAGAGCAAAAGAGACACAATGTATAAAACAGTCTTTTGGACTCTGTGGGAGAGGGCGAGGGTGGGATGATTTGGGAGAACGGCACTGAAACATGTAAATTATCATATGTGAAACGAATTGCCAGTCCAGGTTCGATCCATGAGACAGGGTGCTCAGTGCTGGTGCATTGGGATGACCCAGAGGGGTGGGGTGGGGAAGGAGCTGGGAAAGGGGTTCAGGATGGGGAACACATGTACACTTATGGGCGATTCATGTCAATGTATGGCAAAACCAATACAATACTGTAAAGTAATTAGCCTCCAATTAAAATAAATAAATTTATATTAAAATAAACAAAGGAACAGATAAATATGATGTTGTAAATATATACAACAGAATATTACTTAGCCAATGGAATATAATTGTGCCATTTGAAGAAACATGGATGGATCTAGAGACTGTCAAAAAGAGTGAAGTAAGTCAGAAAGATAAAGAACAATATCATATATTAAGGCATGTATGTGGAAATCTAGAAAAAGGTGAAGATGATACTATTTGCAAATAAGAAACAGAGACAGAGACATAGAGAACAAATGTATGAATACCAATGGAAAAAGGGGGGTAAAATTCATTGGGAGACTGGGATTGATATATATATATCCCAGGTTACATTAGTGGTAAACGACCCGCCTGCCAATGCAGAAGACATGAGATGTGGGTTCAACCTCTGGGTGGGAAAGATCCCCTGGAGTAGGAAATAGCAACCCATTCCAGTATTCTTGCCTGAAGAATCCATGGACAGAGGAGCCTGCCAGGTTACAGCCCATAGGGCTACACAGTGTCAGACATGGCTGAAGTGAACCAGCATGCACAATATTCTGTATAAATTAGGTAACTAATAAGAAACTACTGTATAGCACAGGAGTCTCTACTCAGTGCTCTGTAGTGACCTAAATGGGAAGGGAATCTGAAAAGAGGGGAGATGTGTATATGTATGGCTGATTCACTTTGTTGTATAGCAGAAACTAACACAAGAGTGTAAAACAACTATACTCTGATAAACAAAAATTAATACAAAATAAAGGTTCTGAGAAGTCCTGCCTGAAAATAGCCCTTTTAAATTCATATTTATTTGCATGCTATACTTAAGTACATCCTTACAAACATAATGTTACATGGAGTAAATCTTGGTACTGCTAAATAAAAAACATTTTTAAAAGATACAGGAATACCAGAAGCATCCCATAGTATAATTCCTTATGGAAAACAGACAGTGTTGCATAGTGTTTAATATTTCTGCAGGTATTTGTAGCTTCTATACATTTTAAATCAGTCAACAGAACTCATACAAAAAAAAAAAAAAAAGGAAACATAAAATGATACAATTCATAGACAAGAGAAGCACAAATATCACATTGCAAGTTTGGCTTTGAAAATCTGTCAGCTGTTTCCTCATAGTGTGTTAACCGAAGGAGAAAAATGGAGCTCCAGGACGTTTAGCCATGCGACACTTCAGCTAAAGTTTTCAATTTGTAAAGGTTGAAAAGTCATTTTTCCTTTCCAGCTCATAAAAATGTGAAGCTTTATGGCCAGAAGGCATTTTGTTCAGATCTCAGATCCCAGTCTTCTTTGCCTCATATGTGATTACATTACCCTGCTTTCACAGGTGCTTCTAATGTCTATTTATCTGGAAGAATAAAGTAACATTTTTTCTCAACAATGAATGTTTCAAAATATGAATATGTGTACCAATTCTTCTTATAGTTTTTATTTTACCTAACTTTTTTTTTTTTAATTCTGTGTAACTAGAGATATATATCTGAAGATTTCATATAGGCAGCACTGGAGAGGTTGGAAATATGGTATTTATTTGACTCAGGTATATTAAAACTATGTAATAAATTTAAATTTTCTGATAAATTAAACACTAAAGAAAGGAGTAGGGAAAGCAATTTAAGGTTTCAAAATGATTTGTGTATAATAATGATAACTGTCATGACAAATATTTGAATATTTATTTTAATATTTCAAAATTCAAATAGAATATGAGTATTGTAAGAATTACTTTCTAAAATACTGAAATATATTTTGGTATTGCAAATAAGTGGGATAAACTAATCAAGTGAACATTTCCAAAAACACATATATCCTTAATTTTTTTTTTAACATTTTAGCACTTAGGCCTTTTATTTTATTTTTTGTAGTTCTATATTTTGGATCATTCCTAAAGGATATTAACTCTGAATATTTATTGGAAGGACTGATGCTGAAGCTGAAGCTCAAATACTTTGGCTGCCTGATGCAAAGAACCTACCATGATTCTGGAAAAGATTGAGGGCAAGAAGAGAAGGGGGCAACAAGGGCAAAGATGGTTGGATGGCATCACTGATTCAATGGACATGAGTTTGAGTAAACTTAAGGAGACAGTGAGGGACAGAGAAGCCTGGTGTGCTGCAGTTCATGGGGTCTCAGAGACTTTGACATGACTTGGAGACTGAAGAGTAAAACTTTTGGATCATAAATTGTATTCAAATTTTGCTAGAAAAAGCTGAAATATTCTACAAATTTTCCCATATGCTTTTAATTTCTGCTGTCAATAAGATGTAACTGAAAACATATAAAATGTTTTGGGTGTTTTTACTATAGAGATGACTCATTTAATGCTTTTACAAAGAACCAAAAAAGGTATGTGTCCATGTTCTGAATCACATACAGTTCTAGACTTAAATTTGTTTAATGCACTGCAAATTATTCTGGAAACAATTGCTACTAAAGATGTATAACTGTTATATAAAAATATAACTGTTTTAAATCTTGCACCATTTATCAATTTTGTTGGCTTTTCAAAGAACCACTATTTTTTTTTATTTTACTCATTTTCTCTGTTTTCCATTTTCATTAATGATTTCTGCTCTTATCTTTATGATTTCCTTCCTTCTTTCTTTCTTGTAAATATATCTTGCTTTACTATTACTAGTTTCTAGTTTCCTGAAGTATAGTATTTATGTGAAACCTCTCCTCATTCCTAGTATAAGCATTTTAGTTCTATACATTTCCTTCTCAGTACTACTTTAGCTGTACTCTGTATCTGTTGACATGTTGCATTTTAATCTTCTTTCTATTCTTATTGTTGCTGTTCAGTCTCTAAGTAATGTCTAAATCTTAGCAACACTATGGACTATAGTACACCAGGCTCCTCTGTCCTTAACTATCTCCCAGAGTTTGCTCAAATTCATGTCCCTTGAGTCACTGATGCTATCTAACCATCTCATCCTCTGCCACCCCCTTCTCCTTTTGAATTCAAGTTTTCCTATCATTGAGGACTTTTCCAATGAGTTTGCTGTTTCCATCAGGTGGCCAAAGTCTTGGAGCTTTGGCTTCAGTAACAGTCTTTCCAATGAACATCCAGGGTTGATTTCCTTTAGTAATGGCTGGTTTGATCTCCTTGCAGTCCAAGGGACTCTCAAGAATCATCTCAGGTACCACAATTTAAAAGCATAAGTTCTCAAGGGTGAAACAGATCATCAGCCCAGGTTGAGTGCATGAGACAAGTGCTCAGCGCTGGTGCACTGGGAAGACCCAGAGGGATGGGGTGGGGAGGGAGGCGGGAGGGGGGATTGGGATGGGGAACACATGCAAATCCATGGCTGATTCATGTCAATATATGGCAAGATCTGCTACAATATTGTAAAGTAATTAGTCTTCAACTAATAAAAATAAATGAAAAAATAAAAATTGAAAATTAAAAAATAAAAATAAATTTAAAAAATAAAAAAAATGAATTAATTAAAAAAAGCATAGGTTCTTCAGCATTTAGTCTTCTTTATGAACCAGCTCTCACATCAGCACCATAGCTTTGACTATATGGATCTTTATTGGCAATGAGATATCTTTGCTTTAATACACTGTCTAGTTTTCTGAGAGCTTTTCTACCAAGGAGCAAGTGTCTTTTAATTTCATGGCTGCAGTCAGCATCCACAGTGATTTTAGAGCACAAGACAAGAATATCACTGTTTCCACTTTTCCCTTTCTTTTTTGCCATGAAGTGATGTAACCAGATGCCATGATTTTAGTTATTTTTTTTAATTTAACCTTGAGTTTCAAGCCAGCTTTTTTATTCTACTTTTTCACTCTAATCAAGAGACCCTTTAGTTCCTCACACTGTCTGCCATTAGAATGGTATCATCTGCATATCTGAGGTTGTTGATATTTCTCCCAGCAGTCTTGATTCTAGCTTCTGATTTATCCAGCCTGGCATTTCAGATGACGTACTCTGCATAGAAATTAAATAACCTGGGTGAAAATATGCAGTCTAGGCATACTTCTTTTGCAATTTGTAATCAGCCAGTTGATCTATGCCCATTTCTAACTGTTGCTCATGACCTGAATGCAGTTTTCTCAGGAGACAAAGTAGTTTGATACTGTCATCACTTTAAGAATTTTCCACAATTTGTTGTTATCCATACAGTCAAAGGGCATAGTCAATGAAGCAGAACAAGATATTTTTCTGGAATTCCCTTGCTTTCTCCATGATCTGACAAATATTGGCAACTGGTCTCTGGTTCCTCTGCCTCTGTGAAATGCAGTTTGTATAACTGGAAATTCTCAGTTCAAATACTGATGAAGCCTAGTTTGAAGGATTTTGAGCATAATTGTATTAGCATGCAAAATGAGTGTAATAGTTGAAACATTCTTTGGAATTGCCTCTTTGGGATTGGAAAGAAAACTGACATTTTCCAGTTCTGTGGCCACTGCTGAGTTTTTCAAATTTGCTGACATATTGAGTTTCACACTTTCACAGCATCATCTTTTAGGATTTGAAATATCTCAGCTGCAATTCCATCATCTTCATTAGCTTTGTTCATAGTAATGCTTCCTAAGGCCTACTCGACTTCACACTCCAGGATGTCTGTTTCTAGGTGAGTGATCACACTGTCATGGTTATCTGGGTTATTAAGACCTTTCTTGTATAGTTTTTCTGTGTATTTTTGCCGCCTTTTCTTAATTTCTTCTGTTTCTTTTCTTTGCATGAAATGTTCCCTGGTATCTCCAATTTTCTTGAAGTGATCTGTAGTCTTTCCTACTGCATCGTTTATCTCTGTTTCTTTGCACTATACATTTAAGAAGTCTTTCTTCTGTCTCCTTGCTCTTTTCTAGAACTCTGAATTCAGTTGGTTTTCCCTTTCCCCTTCCCCCTTGCTCTGCTCTTCTCATCAGTCCTCAACTATTTGTTAAGACTCCTAAGAGAACCACTTTACCTCTTTGCATTTCTTTTTCTTTTGGGTGGTTTTGGTCACTGCCTCTTGAACAATGTTACAGATCTCTGTCCATTGTTTTTCAAACACTGTGTCTACCAGATCTAATCCCTTGGCTCTGTTTGTCACCTCAGTGTATAATCATAATGGATTTGATTTAGATCATACCTGAATGGCAGGAATTCAGACACAGACTCAATTACATCAATTCTCTTTTTCTTCAAAGAACTCTGGCTGACCAATACACAGACTCCCAGAGTTCTCTTGTGGTTGTCTCTTTTGATAGTTCTAGAATTTATTGTTGTAGTTAGTGCAAAAGAGAACAAAGGGGCCAGTCTAAATCATCTTGTCCCAAAATATATATTGTGGTAAAGCTCATGATCATAAGAAAATTGCTTCAAGCACTTTCTTATATGCATCTCTAGAAAACCTCTTTCATTCTCTCCTTTATTTTAGATACTGTGACTTTCAGGGGATAACTTGTCACAGCATCAAAGACATGACAGCAACAATTAAAGTACAAACAAGTCATCTCTGAGGACTCACTGCTAACAGCTATTAGTCAACTGTAATGGCCTCTGTGTTGCATTTGCCACATCTGTTACCTAAGATCTTTCTTCTTTTCTCAGATATGTAATCATACCCCTGAAGGTGACACTCTTATCTGTAGAAAGTAGCTCTTTCTATTGTGAAATTTCAAGTCATTTGATCTAAAATCCCAGTGTAGCCTTCTTCTTTTATCCAAAATCTACCCTTTCCCTTAGAAGTTGTAGATACCTAATATAATAAAGTATTGCAAGAACTAAAGGGAAACTGTCTTGAAATGAAGAGCTGGAGAGTAGAGGTAGCATATTATTGTGTCTTCAAACCTTTGATCTTGTTTCAAAGGAAAGAGGAAGAAAACATTTTCTATATTTTCCAAAGGACAACGTCAGGACTCAATGAAAAAGCTCTAAAAAGAACCAGATATTGGCACTATGGGAGTAAAAGTAAATCAAAAGTAATAAAAAGTGTGTATAAATTCAGCAATGTTAAAAGATTAAGTAGGTTCTTTCAGGGACCTTTGAGTTACTAACTCATCAGTGGAGTTACTCTTATGATTTGAATCCATAACAAGACTGGGCAATATTCCTACAAAGATAGTGAAAAAAATTATAATATCAAAGGAACTTTAGATCTGATGTCTTTCAATGCCCTTTCCAAGCTTGGGACTATAAAATCTAAACTTTACCATTTCTCAAGAAGAGAACAGACCATTTACACTTAAAACCAAAGGGTCTTAAGCACTATACTAAAGTATTGGAAATATCTAGTACTCACAAAAAACATTGGAAGAAATGTTTTAAAATAACTTACAAAACCACAGATAGATAATAAATATAAAACAAATAGATATGATTTATTATTACAGAACTGCTAAAATAGAATGTTTTTATTCTACACATATTTTATCATCTTTTTGTGAATATAATAAGCATTTTTATAATAGAGTGGTCTAATTTAACCACTTTGCACTTTCCAAAAGAATAGGATTGAATTTGGCATTAATTTCTACCTCTTTCTACAAGTCAACTTTTCCTTCATTAAAGGTACAATTATTTGCCTTACATACACTAGTTAAAGATATTCATAGCATTTGCTTTAAAGTTAATAAGATATAGACCTATGTCTAGTGAAGTTTTCTGATTTTAGACTTTCATGTGAAGAAATGTCGAGTTTCCCTGGTGGCTCAGATGATGGGGAATTGGCCTGCAATGCGGGAGAACTGGGTTTGATTCCTGCCTTAGGAAGATCTCTTGGAAGAGGGAATGGCAACCCACTCCTGTATTCTTGTCTAGAGAATTTCTATGGACAAAGAACCTGGAACACTATAGTCCATGAGGTCACAAAGAGTCGAACATGACTGAGTGGCTAAGCACACACGCATAAAGGAGTGTTAAAGAAGGTCATTTATAGCTTTGCTAGCAAAGTTAGTTAATTCAGAAATATTTTAAAAACTTTATTTGCTAACAAATAAAACCACTAGCAGATTTATTTAATTGTGGCTTTTCATTTTCAACCTTTTTAGTAAGAAAATTCAGTCTTAATAATAGCAATTTCATAATGCCTTCAGGAAAAAGATGATCATCAATTTCAGTGTTGTGGGGAAAAAAAAAAAGACAGCCAACTATTGTATAACTGGTGGAAAGGGCACTGTAATATTCCTATCTATGTCAGTAAAATGATCAGGATTTCAGTGTACTTTAAAGTGTGTTACTTAAATTAGCCATGTCAAGAATTATGTAGGAAACCTGTTAATGAACACAGTACTAGGCTTTTAGAATCAGATTTCTGAGAACAGACTTGAAGATTCGTATATATTATAAAGACACATTTAAGTCTCATAATTTTTACCATATTGATTCTTCCAACTCAAGGACATGGTATATTTGAGTGTTTGTGTTGTCTTCAATCAGGATCTTATAGTTTTCTGAGTAGAGGTCTTTTGCCTACTTAGGTAGGTTTATTCCTAGGAATTTTATTCATTTTGTTGCAGTGCAAAACGGGATTGCTTTCTTAATTTCTCTTTGTGATCTTTCCTTGTTAGGGTGTAGGAATGCAAAATTATGTATTAATATTGTATCCTATAACTTTACTAAATTAAGTAATTAGCTCTAGTATTTTTCTGGGTGTATGTTAGGATTCTCTACATAACATGGCATCTGTAAATAGTGACAGTTTAACTTCATTTCCAATTTAGATTCCTTTGTTTCATTTTATTCTCTCATTACCATTGCTAGGACTTCCAAAACTATTTTGAATAAGAGTAGCTAGAGTGGACATCCTTATTTTATTCATGATTTTAGAGGAAGTGCTTTCAGTTTTTCAGTGTTGAGAATGATGTTTATTGCTTTTATTAAGTTGAAGTAAGTTTCCTCTATATCCACTTTCTAGAGAGTTTTTATCATAAATGGGTGTTGAATGTTATCAAAAGCTACGCCTGTGTCTACTGAGATGAGCTTTTATTTTATTTATTTTATTTTTCATTTATTTTTATTAGTTGGAGGCTAATTACTTTACAGTCTTGTAGTGGTTTTTGTATACATTGACATGAATCAGCCATGGATTTACATGTGTTCCCCTTCCTGATCCCCCTTCACACCTCCCTCCCCATCCCATCCCTCTGGGTCTTACCAGTGCACCAGGCCTGAGCACTTGTCTCATGCATCCAACCTGGGCTGGTGATCTGTTTCACCCTTGATAGTATACTTGTTTCAATGCTATTCTCTCAGAACATCCCACCCTCACCTTCTCCCACAGAGTCCCAAAGTCTGTTCTATACCTCTGTGTCTCTTTTTCTGTTTTGCATATAGGGTTATCATTAACATCTTTTTAAATTCCATATATATGCATTAGTATACTATATTGGTCTTTAACTTTCTGACTTACTTCACTCTGTATAATGGGCTCCAGTTTCATCCATCTCATTAGAACTGATTCAAGTGAATTCTTTTTAATGACTGAGTAATATTACATTGTGTATATGTACCGTAGCTTCCTTATCCATTCGTCTGCTGATGGGCATCTAGGTTGCTTCCATGTCCTGGCAATTATAAACAGTGCTGCGATGAACATTTGGGTGCATGTGTCTCTTTCAGATCTAGTTTCCTCAGTGTGTATGCCCAGGAGTGGGATTGCTAAGTCATATGGTAGTTCTATTTTCAGCTTTTTAAGGAGTCTCCACACTGTTCTCCATAGTGGCTGTACTAGTTTGCATTGCCACCAACAGTGTAAGAGGGTTCCCTTTTCTCCACACTCTCTTCAGCATTTATTGCTTATAGACTTTTCGATAGCAGCCATCCTGACTGGCATGTAATAGTACCTCATTGTGGTTTTGATTTGCATTTCTCTGATAATGAGTGATGTTGTACATCTTTGCACGTGTTTGTTAGCCATCTGTATGTCTTCTTTGGAGAAATGTCTGTTTAGTTCTTTGGCCCATTTTTTATTGGGTCATTTACTTTTCTGGAATTGGGCTGCAGGAGTTGCTCGTATATTTTTGAGATTAATGCTTTGTCTGTTTCTTTGTTTGCTATTATTTTCTCCTATTCTGAGGGCTGTCATTTCACCTTTTTTATAGTTTCCTTCGTTCTGCAAAAGCTTTTAAGTTTCACTAGGTCCTGTTTGTTTATTTGTGCTTTTATTTCCAATATTCTGGGAGGTGGGTCATAGAGGATCCTGCTGTGATTTATGTTGGAGAGTGTTTTGCCTATGCTCTCCTCTGAGAGTTTTATAGTTTCTGGTCTTACATTTAGATCTTTAATCCATTTTGAGTTTATTTTTGTGTATGATGTTAGAAAGTGTTTCAGTTTCATTCTTTTACAAGTGGTTGACCAGTTTTCCCAGCACCACTTGTTAAAGAGTTTGTCTTTTTACCATTGTATATCCTTGCCTCCTTTGTCAAAGATAAGGTGTCCATAGGTATGTGGATTTATCTCTGGGCTTTCTATTCTGTTCCACTGATCTATATTTATATCTTTGCGCCAGTACCATACTGTCTTGATGACTGTGGCTTTGTAGTAGAGACTGAAGTCAGGCAGGTTGATTCATGCTTTCCTCAATGGAAAGAAGAGTTCCATTCTTCTTTCTCACGATTACTTTGGCTATTTGAGTTTTTTTGTATTTCCATACAAATTGTGAAATTATTTGTTCTAGTTCTGTGAAAAATACCGTTGGTTGCTTGATAGGGATTGCATTGAATCTATAGATTGCTTTGGGAAGTATAGCTATTTTCACAATAATGATTCTTCCAATCCATGAACACAGTATATTTCTCCATCTATTTGTGTCCTCTTTGATTTCTTTCATCAGTATTTTATAGTTTTCTATGTGTAGGTCTTTCGTTTCTTTGGGTAGATATACTTCTAAGTATTTTATTCTTTTTGTTGCAATGGTGAATGGTATTCTTTCCTTAATTTCTTTCTGTTTTCTCATTGTTAGTGTATAGGAATGCAAGGGATTTCTGTGTCTTAATTTTATATCCTGAAACATTACTGTATTCATTGATTAGCTCTAGTAATTTTCTGGTAGATTCTTTAGGGTTTTTTATGTAGAGGATCATGTCGTCTGAAACAGTGAGAGTTTTACTTCTTCTTTTTCTATCTGGATTCCTTTTATTTCTTTTTCTGCTCTGATTGCTGTGACCAACACTTCCAAAACTATGTTGAATAGTAGTGGTGAATGTGGGCACCTTTGTCTTGTTCCTGACTTTAAGGGAAATACTTTCAATTTTTTACCATTGAGGATAATGTTTGCTGTGGGTTTGTCATATATAGCTTTTATTATGTTGAGGTATGTTCCTTCTATGCCTGCTTTCTGGAGAGTTTTTTTATTTTTTTATCATAAATGGATGTTGAATTTTGTCAAAGGCTTTTTCTGCATCTGTTGAGATAATCATATGGTTTTTATCTTTCAATTTGTTAATGTGGTGTATTACATTGATTGATTTGTGGATATTAAAGAATCCTTGAATTCCTGGGATAAAGCCCACTTGGTCATGATGTGTGATCTTTTTAATATGTTTTTGGATTCTGTTTGCTAGAATTTTGTTAAGTATTTTTGCATCTTTGTTCATCAGTGATATTCGCCTGTAGTTTTCTTTTTTTGTGGCATCTTTGGTTTTGGTACTAGGGTGATGGTGGCCTTATAGAATGGGTTTGGAAGGTTGCCTTCTTCTGCAATTTTCTGGAAGAATTTGAGTAAGATAGTTGTTTGCTCTTCTCTAAATTTTTGGTAGAATTCAGCCTTGAAGTCATCTGGTTCTAGGGTTTTGTTTGCTGAAAGATTTCTGATTGCAGTTTCGATTTCCATATTTGTGATGGATCTGTTAATATCATCTATTTCTTTCTGGTTCAGTTTTGGAAAGTTATACATTTCTAAGAATTTGTCCATATCTTCCCAAGCTGTCCATTTTATTGGCATAGAGCTGCTGGTAGTAGTCTCTTGTGATCCTTTGTATTTCAGAGTTGTCTGTTGTGATCTCTCCATTTTCATTTGTAATTTTGTTGATTTGGTTCTTCTCCCTTTGTTTCTTGATGAGTCTGGCTAACAGTTTGCCAATTTTATTTACCTTTTCAAAAAACCAGCTTTTAGCTTTGTTAATTTTTGCCATGGTCTCCTTTGTTTCTTTTGCATTTATTTCTGCCCTAATTTTTAAGATTTATTTCCTTCTACTAACCCCGGGGTTCCTCATTTCTTCCTTCTCTAGTTGCTTTAGGTGTAGAGTTAGGTTATTTATTTGATTTTTTTCTTGTTTCTTGAGGTAAACCTGTATCAGTGTGAACCTTCCCCTTAGCACTGCTTTTACAGTATCCCATAGGTTTTGGGTTGTTGTGTTTTCATTTTCATTCATTTCTATGCATATTTTGATTTCTTTTTTGATTTCTTCTATGATTTGTTGGTTATTATGAAGCGTGTTATTTAGCCTCCTTATGTTGGAATTTTTAATATTTTTTTTTTCCTGTAATTGAGATCTAATCTTACTTCATTTTGGTTAGAAAAGATGACTGGAATGATTTCATTTTTTTTGAATTTACCAAGGCTAGATTTTTGGCCTAAGATGTTATCTATTCTGAGAAGGGTCTGTGTGCTTTTGAGAAAAAGGTGAAATGTTTTGGGGTGAAATGTCCTATAGATATCAATTAGGTCTAGCTGGACCATCGTGTCATTTAAAGTTGTGTTTCCTTGTTAATTTTCTGTTTAGTTGATCTATCCATAGGTATGAGTGGGTTATTAAAGTCTCCCACTATTATTGCATTACTATTAATTTTCCCCTTCATTCTTGTTAGCATTTGCCTTATATATTGCGGTACTCCTATGTTGGGTGCATATATATTTATAATTGTTATATCTTCTTCTTGGATTAATCCTTTGATCATTATGTAGTGTCTTTCTTTGTCTGTTTTCACAAAGTCTATTTCATCTGATATGAGTATTGCGACTCTTGCTTTCTTTTGGTCTCCATTTGCATGAAATATTTTTTTTCAGCCCTTCACTTTCAGTCTGTATGCGTCCCTTGCTTTGAGGTGGGTCTCTTCTAGACAGCATATATGGGGGTCTTGCTTTTGTATCCATTCAGACAGTTTTTGTCTTTTGATTGGGGCATTCAACCCATTTAGATTTAAGGTAAGTATCGATAAGAATGGTCCTGTTGCCATTTGCTTTGTTGTTTTGGTTTCACGTTCATACAACCTTTCTGTGTTTCCTGTCTAGAGAAGATCCTTTAGCATTTGTTGAAAACTTGCTTTGGCGGTGCTGAATTCTCTCAACTTTTGCTTGTCTGTAAAGCTTTTGAATTCTTCTTCATATCTGAATGATATCCTTGCTGGGTACAGTTATCTGGGTTGTAGGTTATTCTCTTTCATTACCTTAAGTATGTCCTGCCATTCCCTTCTGGCCTGAAGAGTTTTTATTGAAGGCTCAGCTGTTATCCTTATGGGAATCCCTTTGTGTGTTATTTGTTGTTTCTCCCTTGCTGCTTTTAATATTTGTTCTTTGTGTTTGATCTTTGTTAATTTGACTAATATGTGTCTTGGGGTGTTTCACCTTGGGTTTATCCTGTTTGGGACTCTCTGGGTTTCTTGGACTTGTGTCACTATTTCTTTCCCCATTTTGGGGAATTTTTCAGCTATTATCTCCTCGAGTATCTTCTCATGGCCTTTCTTTTTGTCTTCTTCTTCTGGGACTCCTATGATTCGAATGTTGAGTCATTTCACATTGTCCCAGAGGTCCCTGAAGTTGTCTTCATTTTTTTAAATTCATTTTTGTTTTTTCCTCTCCACTTCATTTATTTCCTCCATTTTATCTTCTACCTCACTTATCCTATCTTCTGCCTCTGTTATTCTACTGTTGGTTCCCTCCAGAGTGTTTTTGATCTCATTTATTGCATTATTCATTTTTAATTGACTCTTTTTTAATTTCTTCTAGGTCCTTGTTAAACACTTCTTTTATCTTCTCAATCCTTGTCTCCAGGTTACTTATCTGTACCTCTATTTTGTTTTCATGATTTTGGATCATTTTTATTATCATTATTATAAATTATTTTTCAGGTAGATTCCCTATCTCCTCCTCTTTTGTTTGGGTTGGTGGGCATTTTTCATGTTCTTTTACCTACTAGGTATTTCTCTGACTTTTCATTTTATTTAGATTGCTGTGTTTGGAGTGGCCTTTCTATATTCTGATAATCTGTGGTTCCTTTTTATTGTGGAGGTTTGTTCCAGTGGGTGGGGCTGGATGTTTGGCTTGTTGAGGTTTGCTGGTTAGGGAAGCTTGTGTTGGTGTTCTGGTGGGTGGAGCTGGATTTCTTCTCTTGGAGTGCAATGGAATGTTCAGTAGTGAGTTGTGAGATGGGTCTATGTGTTTGGTGTGACTTTGGGCAGCCTGTATGATTATGCTCAAGGCTATGTTCCTGTGTTGCTGGAGAAATTGCATGGTATGTCTTGCTCTGGAACTTGTTGGCTCTTGGGTGGTGATTGGTTTCAGTGTAGGTATGGAGGATTTTGAATGATCTCTTATTAATTAATGTTCCCTGTAGTCCAGAGTTCTCTGGTGTTCTCAGGTTTTGCACTTAAGCCTCTTGCCTCTGGATTTCAGTTTTATTCTTCCAGTAGCCTCAAGACTTCTCCATCCACAGAGTACTCCTTTCGCAGACAATGGACGCTTTTCTGGGTGTTTGATGTCCTCTGCTAGAGATCAGAAGTTGTTTTGTGTAGTTCGCTCAGCGTTCAAATGATCTTTCAATGAATTTGTGGGGGAGAAAGTGGTCTCCACATTCTATTCCTCTGCCATCTTAGTTCCCTCCCCCACCATATAGCTTTTTTTTAGTATTCAATTTTTACATATGAGGTATTACATTTTATTGATTTGCATAAATTGAAGAATCTTTGCACCCCTGGGATAAATCCAGGTGTATGATCCTTTCAATGTGCTATTGAATTCTGCTTGCTAATATTTTGCTTAGGATTTTTGTGCTTAATGTTCATTATAGAGATTGGCCTGTAACTTTCCTTTTTTGTGATATCTTTGTCTGGTTTTCATATCAGAGTGATTGTGGCCTCGTAGTATGAGTTTGGGAGTCTTATTGAGTATTTGCTTACATGGGTTCAAATATACTTGTCTTGCTAACCCTCCTTAACAGTCCTTTCACAAGTGAGGAAAAAATTCTTGCTGGTTCAGGCCACCTCATGATATCCATCTTCATTGTAGCCAGGTGAGTTGGAGAGTTTCCTGTCTTCTCACCTGTCCAAATAATTGTGAGTCCATATATATTTCCACAAAGAAACACACACACAAACACACTCCAAGGCCTTGGTTTAAGGTGTATTCTGATGGATGGGGAAGTAGCTGTTCCTACAGGAAAGTATTATTGTGTGACAAACTAAATCATAGCTTCGTCAACTCCACCTCTCTAAATGAGGCTAATATTGCTGCTTCTGACCTGGTTGTTTGGTCTCACTTTCTGAGGCTAACTCATAGTTTCTCACTCACATTATTTTTCTTAAGAAGAAGTCACACTTCCACTTCTCTGTGATCCACTTCCACAGTAATTCAGGTAAACTTGGATGAGTTTCCCAGGCAGTACTTTGTCTTATCTTACTGACAGTTTCATTCCAATATATATGTATTATTTCTCTTCTTTCATATTTTGTAATCATAAATACATATAGAATATGGTCATATTTAGTGTGGTACAAGTTTCTGGGAACATGAAGTAACTTTACTTCTCCAGTTAGGGTTCTTCTCCTTCTTCATGAGTTATATATATATATATATATATATATATATATATATATATATATTAAGTTCTTAGGCCACAAAGAAAGATGGAGAATTATTCTCTGGCCCCTGGAAAAGGACGACCAAAGGGCTGCATTACAAGGACATGTGGTGTTTTGGTTGGTCCTTTAGACAAGTTAACCTCTAACAGTTGCAGTGTCTCAAGTTTTTATAAGATTGCTAGATGCCAGAATCAAAAGTAACTGAGAAGGGGCAATTAGATAAGTGGGGAGAGAGGATGTTTGCAGCAGCCATTGATGGATCATTTATAAGCGTGATGTTCAGAAGTAGTTCAGCTCAGTTCAGTCACTCAGTCGTGTCCAACTCTTTGTGACCCCATGGACTGCAGCACGCCCGACTTCCCTGTCCATTACCAACTCCTGGAGCTAACTCAAACTAATGTTCATTGAGTCAGTGATGTCACTGGCTTGGTAGAGAACTCAGTAAGAAGAGTGATGCCACTGACTCAGTAGAGGTAGAGAACTATCTAATTTTTAAAGCTACACTGACCTGTTTGCAAGTGTTTTCTATTATCATAAAATACCATCCTGCTACATAGCAGTCTGAATTTGACTTTTACTCCCTGAAAAATCATCACTTGACGTGTGATATAAGTTTCAGTACCTTAAAAATTGTTTTACCACTTGTCTCCAGGATGGCTATTTTAAAATTCAATATAAATATAACAATAAAATATTATATATACAGGGCTCTCACAATTGTAGAAACAAGGACTCATAAGAAAATTATTTCACTACTGTTAATGTAGTAACTGCTTTATTACTGAAGGTAACAAATCTTTAATAGTAGAAAAAATATTAGGCCTCTCATTTTTATTTACCAGGCAGAATTTCATGAGATTTCCTGCCTGTGTCATTACGCATAGAGGAAACATTAGTTTTACAATAGAAATGCTGTGTAGCAAACCTGTAATCACCAGATTGTCTTCATAAGTAACACCAATGTGGATTTCCATCCAATAATTTACACTCCTTCAGCTCCATTGGTTCACAGTAGAAATAGGTATAGTGTAAGGGCCTTACTCAAATAAACCCCTAAATTACAGATTCTCATGTCCAACCACAATTCATATCTGGTCCTGTCCCTCACTCCTCATATCAGAGATGTTACTGCTGCCTTTGCCATGATAAATACTGCAGAAACAAACCAACAACTCACACATGAATCCCAGTTTTTAGGAAATGTGCAAATTTCAAAATAACACCTGAAAGGTTTAAAAACCTGAGATTTAAATGTTGTACTGGAAATAGATTGAAAGTTGGGGTTGATTTCCATGTATGTTAAACCAAAATACTCCTACCCAACTGTGTGGGCACAGAGGACATTCATCTCTCTTTAATAGAGCCATAAACTCTGTACTTTGTTACACAGTCAAATCTTAAGAACAAAACTTTCAGGTGGGTACACACATGTTTAAAGAGTTTCTTACTCAGCCATCTCAAGTAACACTGTCCAGTAGAAACACTGAAACGTTGTTTATTAGTCACCAAGTCATGTTCGACTCTGTGACACCATGAACTGCAGTGAAGCAGGCTTTGCTGTCGTTTATTATCCCACTGAGTTTGCACAAACTCATATACACTGAGTCAGTGATGCAATCCAAGCATCTTATCGTATGTCACTGCTTCTCCTCTTGCCTTCAATCTTTCACAGCATCAGAGGCTTTTCCAGTTAATTGGTTTTCCACATCAGGTAGCCAAAATATTGGAGCTTCAGCTTCAGCATCAGTCCTTGCAAAGAATATTCAGGGTTGATTTCCTTTAGGGTTGACTAGTTTGATTTCCTTGAAGTCCAAGGGACTCTCAAGAGTTTTCTGCAGCACCACATCTTGAAAGCATCAATTCTTTGGTACTAGGCCTTCTTTATGGTCTGACTCTCAAAGTTATATATGACTACTGGGGAGACCAAAGCTTTTACTATATGGAGCTTTCTCGTTATAGTGATATCCTTGCTTTTTAATATGCTAAGTTTGTCATAGCTTTTCTTCCAAAGAACAAGGGTCTTTTAATTTTATGGCTGCAGTCACCATCTGCAGTGATTTTGGAGCCCAAGATCTGTCACTGTTTCCACTGTTTTCCCCTCTATTTGCCATGAAGTGATGGAACTGTATGCCATGATCTTAGTTTTTTGAATGTGGAGTTTTAAGCCAGCTTTTTCACCCTCCTCTTTCACATTCATTAAGAGCCTCTTTATTTCTTCACTTTCTGCCATTAAACTGGTATCATCTGTATATTTGAGGTTGTTGATATTTCTCCCAGAAATTTTGATTCCAGCTTGTCCTTCATCCAGACTGGCATTCCACATGATGTATTCTGCATATAAGTTATATAAGCAGGGTGACAATATGCAGCCTTGGCATACTCCTTTCCCAATTTTGAACCAGTCTGTTGTTCCATGTCTGGTTCAGCTGTTGCTTCTTGTCCTGCATACAAGTTTCTCAGAAATCAAATAAGGTAGTCAGCTATGCCCTTCTCTTTAAGAATTTCCCATAGTTTGTTGTGATCCACACAAAGCCTTTAGCATAGTCAATGAAGCAGATTTTTTTTCTTTAATTTCCTTGATTTTTCTATGATCCAGAATATGGTAAAAATTTAACCTCTGATTCCTCTGCCTTTTCTTAATCTAGCTTCTACTTCTGGAAATTCTTGATTCACATAGTGCTGAAGTGTGGTTTGAAGTATTTTGAGCATAATCTTCTTAGCATATGAAATGAGTGCAGTTGTGCAGTAGTTTGAACAGTGTTTGGCATTCCCTTTCTTTGGGATTGGAATGAAAACAGACCTTTTCTAGACCTGAACCAGTGAGCTCCAGACTTTGTTTTTTCTGACCATATAGAGCTTCTCCATCTTTGGCTGCAAGGAATATAATCAACCTAATTTCAGTATTGACCATCTGGTGATGTCCACGTATAGAGTTGTCTCTTGTGTTGTTGGAAGAGGATGTTTTCTATGACCAGTGTGTTCTCTTGGCAAAACTCTGTTAGCTTTTTCCCTGCTTCATTCTGTACTTCAAGGCCAAACTTGCCTGTTACTCCAGTTATCTCTTGCCTTCCTACTTTTGCATTACCATCCCCTTTGATGAAAAGGACACCTTTTATGGTTTTAGTTCTAGAAGGTCTTGTAGGTTTTTATAGAATCATTCATGCTCATCTTCTTTGGCATTAATAATTGGTGCATAGACTTGAATTATTTTGACGTTGAATGGTTTGCCTAGGAATGAACTGATATCATTCTGTTATTTTTGAGATTGCAGCTAAGTACTGTATTTTAGAGTCCTTTGTTAATTATGAGGGCTACTCCATTTCATCTAAGGGATTCCTGTCCAAGGTAGTAAATACAATGGTTATCTGAATTCAATTCACCCATGCCCATCCACTTTAGTTCACTGATTTCTAAAATGGCAATATTTACTTTTGCCAACCCCTGTTTGACCACATCAAGTTTGCCTTGATTTATGGACCTAACATTTCAGGTTCCTATGCATTATTGTTCTTTATAGCTTCAAAGTCTACTTTCACCACCAGAGACATCACTGGGTGTCCTTTCCGCTTTGGTTCAACTTATTCATTCTTTCTAGAACTATTTCTCTGATCTTCCCCAGTAGTTTATTGGACAACTACTGACCTGGGAGGCTCACCTTTCAGTGTCATATATTTTTGTCTTTTCATATTGTTCATGGGGTTTTCAAGGCAGGAATACTGAACTGGCTTGCCATTCCCTTCTCCACTGAACCACATTTTATCAGGCCCTGACCATCAGGGACATGCCCTTCAGCTGCTTCTTGTATCCAGGGGATATGCCTGGTGTCCCAGTTGTCCCACAGCTGGTCCTCTTGAGTGTATAAACCTTCACTGGCCACTGTGTCTTGGTCAATATGCTGCCTGGAGGCCTGGGAAAAGGCCCTGCTGGAGTTGTTGGCTGCTGCCAATTGACGTTGGAGAATGCCAAGGAGGGGAGTGTTTTCTGGCCTAACCGTTGACATTGTCCACCTTGGGGCAATGTAAGAGGCTGACATTTACAGTGTTTTGTTCCCAGGAGATGAGAAAGAAGTGTATGCATTTAGTTGGGAGGTTACCCCAATCCCAATAAGTTTCATTATGAGAATCAGTGTCTAGCACATTGGCATTATTTTGTCAATCCGATGCACTTTTTAATTAAAAAAGAAAGAAAGAAAGAAAAATGCTGTCTTAAACCGTCTTTCATTTCTAAGTTTTAGACAACTTCTTAAAATTTATGCCCAAGGTAAGTAAGTCACTTGTCTCCCTATAATCCTTCCTTCTGAGTGTCAAAGATGAGTGGTATTCATTTGAATTGTTATCAGTGGCCAGCCCTGGATCACTGTGTTGACTAAATCCTTTCCCAACTCTTCTCCTTGTGCCTCAGGACTCCTTGACTCCAAAGAATCAAGTGGTTAGCCACTAGTTATAGAGCCAGTTAAATCAATAGATACATATCTTGCATTTTGTTATTTTTTTAATAACATAATTTCTATGTGAAATCTGTTAAAAGTTTCAAGTAATTATTTTTAATAATTTTGTTTTGGAGAATATGGAAGGGAGAGATTGATGCTTAAAGCATACACATTCTACCAGAGTCTTCCCTAAAGAACCAAATGTAGTTTTGTTTAATTTTGCAGAAAGCTTAAATGCATGGTCTACAAGTGATGTTCCCTCAAGTATTTCACATGAGGATGCCTAATCTGGGCCCATCTTTTTCTGTCTGTAATGTTTATCTCAGTTAGATTAAGGAAAATAATGATTAATTCTGGTCAAAGTTGTTTAGTTAAAGATGGTAGACCCAGCAACCTGTTAAATTTAAGGATCTTGCAGTGATTTGGGAGGGCTGCACAAGGGTATTCTCCTTTATAGGATGATTGCAAAAGACCAAGGTTATCAATACTTCTTCACTCTGTTGTAACTCCAGGAGGTATTCCATCTCCAGGAATCAGAACTGTTGCTTTTATTCTACTGACCACAAATCCTCAAGCCCCAATAGCTTCAATCTGCATTTACTGGAAATGAGTTCTTTTATACAAAACCGTGTGTGGAAGGGAAAAATGCTTTTTTATAACATGTAAGAATATCTGTTTGTGCCTTTTCTGTGTGGGCCACTTTTTGAGGGGGTAGCAATCATTGTACATGATTAAGTGTTTCTTTTCATTTTGCTCTATTATTATTACATCAAGTCATCATGAGAATCCAGGTGGCTTAAACAACATTTTTGCCACTGTCTAGCTGAGCTGCCAGTTGGAACCAACCAGTCCCACCTAGGGATGCAATTGGGGGAGAGAAAGAATCTGCCCAAAATTGAGCAGAGAAAAATCCCAGACTTTCAAAATAGGTATATATGGAATTCCACAGCTTTCATTCTTATCGTTGTCTAGAAAGTCACTGAGCAGAGATGGCGCTTCTCTGAGGACAGCTCCATTCTTGACCAAACTGCCCTACTAAAGTAGGGCAAGTGAGGGAGACATAGTCATAAATCATTATGAATTTTGAGGAGGATGCTTCAATAACCAATGTTGTCAATGTTATTAGGTATATGAAAAGTTTATTGACAATGTTGATTACCAGACCATTGCTCATAAGCTTCTGTGAAAAAGTGTGATTCATTAGCACATGAGATTGTCAGGAAACTGAAAACATAAACGTTTCAAAAGCAATGATCAGATGGCCAAAGTCAGCTGATCACATAGGAATGGCAGTGCCATGACTTGAATAAGTGCCCATTTTGGTGTGACCTCACCAGTCATGAGGGTGATCAGATTCTGGTAGTTAGGAGTGAGTAGGGCCACAATCTACCAATGAGGAGCCACACGTCTGTCAGGAGACACATGTCTGTCAGGAGCCACATGTCTAGCAGGCAGTGCTGGCCTCTGCATCAGACACATAGATCTGTTTACTTTGTGCCTAGTCTAGAAGAGTAGTTTTGTTGCCATATCTGGCACAATTATGAGCATAAGGCAATAGAGGCAACAATCTGAATTTTAAATCTTTTGATCAGGAGCTTGACTCTCTTTGGCCTCTTCAGTTAAGCAGCCCTTAGTGTAGCCATTCTGTGATGATCCAAAAACTCTGACATTTATCTCAGATGTGGAATTTCATCTTTTGGAAGATGGCCACATGCATCTTCCAAAAGTGGTGTCTTTAATCCCCTAATCTGAGTTTTCTGAGTGTGAGATTAAACTGGAGCCCAACCTCTTAGGAAATAGCTCAAGCACACTGAACATGTAATAGACTAATCAAGGGTAGAATTGGCCAGATAAATAAGAACAGCCTTAGGCTGGGCCCATTAAATAGAGACCATGCCTTTCTCAACTGTGTAGCATAAAAGAGTGCAGCAGCCTAGTGGATGCCATCAAGTTTCTGCCTTGGCCAAAACACAATGAAGCTCTGTGAGTTAAGGGCTTTGTTGAGGACCAGCTTTGCTTCAGTAAATGAAATGGGGATGAACTTTTCCTTCATGAGATAGTTGCCACTTTTTTACAAAATATTGAGGAGTCACTGGGACCAAATAAACAGTGTTTTTGAATATAACTTTTTTATTTGACTAGCTAAGTTCCTGGCCCTATTTTCTTTGTTAGTCATTGACCCTGAGTTGATCTACCCCGAGAAAGGAATATAATCTAAGCAGTTACAAGACCATGGTACATGTGCTCAGGTTACTCTGTGCTGTGCTCAGTAACTTGGTTGTGTACAACTCTTTGAGACCTCAGGGACTGGAGCCCATCAGGTTACTCTGCACATGGAATTTCTCAGGCAAGAATACTGGAGCAGGTTGCCATTTCCTACTCCAGAAGCTCTTCCAGACCCAGGGATTGAACCTACATCTCTTGCATCTACTGCATTGGCAGGTGGATTCTTTACCAATGCACCACCTGGGAAGCATGCTCCATTTATACAAATGTTTAATTATAAGCTAATGGGTGCCTTTGAAAATACATGTGTCCATTTGTCACGCCAGGGTTATAATGAGCTCAAATCCTCAAGGCAGGGGCTCCTTCCCATTCCTTTAGGTAGCTATTATCAAAATCATCAAGCACAGAGACTCACAGCTCTAAGGATTGTTAGAGTGGTGGGACCCAAATAAGACATCTATTGTCTTCATTTAATGATGTAAACCCCAAAGTTCCCAGCAATTGTCTATATGTGCTTTTTTTTTTTTTTTTCCCATTTGGGGAATTCCTTCTGATACTAATGGAAAGCAGAAACAAAAGCATTTAATATGCTAATTCAAATGCAGAATCAACAACCACATGCATAGAATTGACTATAGAGGCTTCAGATCATCTTCCACAGTAGGGCGGACACTTTCTAAGATGGGGTAGATAGGGTGGGTGCCAATCAAGGCACTCTAAAAGGGGATGGACTCAGAGCACTGTCTCTTCCCCAAATCCACAAATCGGTCCTGCTATGATCCCTATCCCTCACCATCAAATTCATATGTGAAAAACCTACTCTCCAAGATAATGGTCTTAGGAGGTAGAGCCTTTAGAAGGTGATTAGGTCATGAGAGGAAACCTTCATGAATGGGGTTTCCTTATTGTCTTGTTCAATCACCAAGTCATATCCAACTCTGTGATCCCATGGACAGTTACTTTCATTTCTAATGTTTTTTAAAATGCTTTTTTTTTCCCCCAATGTGTTCTTCTCTTTTCCATTTACTGCAGTAAGAAATCTTGACCTGCCAAGACATAATCCATTACATTTCCATTCTGTTTTAAGGTGAATATCCCTTTTGCTCCCTGTAGCCATTTCAAGCTTGATTTTTCCTTTACTTCTGTCACTATTTAAGACAACACACACACATTTAATACCCTGATAATATTCACAATACTGATGAATAAGTATCAAGGATTTTTGAATTGAAAATATTTATGGACATTTCAGTTCTTCTTTTGAATGATGGATACTTTATGTTTTATTTTTTTCTAAAAATTCCATAGGTGTGGCTTTGAGGGTGGTGATGCTGGTATGGAAATGAGTCAGGGACTCCAGGTACAAGCAAGGTCTCTGTCTAGCCAGGCCTCCTCGGGATGCAGTGTTTTGGGGTCCACCATTCAGGTGCAGGATGAGTGGACAGTGAGGGGAGGAACTTGAAGAACTTAATTTAAGCAATAGTTTCAGAACCTTATAAACACAGGTTTTCAGATTCAGAGAGAGTAAATTATAAATATGAAAGTGGTACTTGCAGCAAGATTATTGATAATGAGACTATAGTCAGGGCTTAGAGTTCATCTTGGCAGCCTTCTTTTCAAGATATTTCAGCATTCTTCAAATAATTCAATATTGTCAAAGGAAGGGCAACAAGTTGAAATCCCAGGGTTAAAGGAGTAGAGATGTTCTAGCTAGGTGTTTGAGTGAAGAGTTCAGAGACCTGGCATTGCACAGCCATAGATGTTATGTGGGATGATGAGTTTACAATAGGGTTTATGATGCAAGCAGGTGAAGGATTTCTTGAAGAAATACTTCAATTTCCCTTGCAGGTAAAGTGAAGTCATTGCCTGCATGTGGGGCTCCCTCACATGGGCACACCTGAGAAAGGAAAGCAAGTCCTGATCACTGTAGAGAAGGATTGCATCCTCTTTGTTACCTAACCAGATGGCACGCCAGCAGGGGAGGCTTGTATCTTCTTTGCTGAGCTCAGAACACATTGAGGAGGCACAAGTACTTGTTAGATAAAAGATACATTGAGCTTCTCAGGAGCACAGAAGCTAACCTTAAGCAAGTGGGTTGGGCTGCCACGCTCCTGGCACATCGATGTCTTCAATAATCCTGAAGTTCTCTGAACCTCATACTAGTGGGATTTTTTTTGAGGCTTCATAACATAGGCATGACCAATTACTATTTTCATGTATAATCCCTCTCCTCTCTTTAGGGAGTGAAAGATAGGGCTGAAATTCCCAAATTTTTAATTATAGCTTGATCTTCCTGGTGAGCATCCCCCATCCAGCAACCCAGGAAGAGTCACTTCATTACAACAAAAGACAGTCCAGGAAACTCCAAGAGGTTTAGGAGCATGGTGTCAGATGTTCTTATCACTAAGGAAATCTCAAGTCTCATGAGTTCTGTGCCAGCGATTGGGATCAAGGACTTTTGTTAGAACAAAAGATTCTCCTGTCAGCCTTCTTTACAAGGAGTTTAAGAGCTCTGTATCAAGAGCCATGTCAAGAGACCAATACATACATATATATATATATATATATATTTTATTATTATTTCACACCAGAGTAACTAGCTTGGTTTTCTGTTTTTGTTTTTTTTTTTTTTATTTTTTTCTCCTTACACCTCACCTTCACTCCCTCCCCTGCCACATGGTTTATCTGGTTGAACCAAAATCCTAGACGATTGAAATTTTCTTAGATGAAGCCATAGCTGGAATGCTAAGAGGCAATTTGTATTAGTTTCAATTACTGCCTAACACATTATCAACAACTTGGTGTCTTAAACACCCATTCTCTAGGTCAGAAACTGGATGGGCTTGATATGCTCCCTGTATATGGCCTCATGAGATCAAAATTAAATGTTGGCCAGGCTGAGCTCTTATACAGAAGTTCTGGAAAAGAATCCAAACTTCAGGCTTATTCAGGTTGTTGGTAGATTTTGATCTGTGTGGTTGCAGACTGAGGTTCTGTCTTCTTGCCTTGGGCTGAGGATCAGTCTCAGTAACCAGAGACCACCCTCTCCTTTCATGTGGTCTCCTCCTTCTTCAAGCCGGAAATGGCTTATGGACCTCCACACATGTCCATTACTGGGCTCCAGCATCTCAGGGTGTGTCCAGTCAGGAGAGGGGGCTCTCTAAAGTGCAGTCTCTTTTCCCAAATTGCCAAAGCCACTGGATCCTGGCAGCTTCCTGACAGCTCTCTTGGCAGTTTTGGGACACCCCTGCTGAGGTTCCCTGGACAAGAGGGAAATTTACCAGCAGGGGCCATGTCTGGTCCACCCATTTGAGGATGGCCAAATTTTTTAAGCTATGAATCTCAATATTTACAAGAATAATTCCATTCTTGTTTCTAAGAATACAGGCCACATAAGGAACTGTTTACTTCTGATAAAAAGAGAAGCCTAGGCATTTGCCTTCTATTAAAAAAATAGAATAGCAAATACAATTTAAAACTAAAAAAAAAAAAAAAAAAGCATCCCTTATTGCATAATGCTTTTTCTCCTTTTAGGAACAGCATACAAATTTTGTCAGGGGCCTTCCTGCTAACTACTCTGACCCCCAGCTATGACTCTGCCTTTACACCTGCCTGAGGTTGTCACTATCACACTGGTCAAAGAAAGGCAGAATGTGGGCCTGGTGAGTCCCCAGACCATGACTGCTTACAGCCTTCTCATCCCTCTTTGGGAGAGGTAAGTACTGAAGTAAGTGCATAAGGGTTTAGGAGTCTGGCAGGCTGTAGTTCATGGGGTTACAAAGAGCTGGGTGTGGCTGAACATGCACATACACACCTCAAAAGAAAAACATGGGAGCAAAAAACAATTTGCTAAATGCCAATTTTAAAGAAGGAACTAGATTCAAAGATTGGATTTTAACATTAAAAGATATTTTCAGTCTTCGTAATATATTGCATAGTTCTGTGGGGTCATAATTGAGAAAAATAAAATAAAAGAGCTTAAATTGTGTTTTTGTATTTGTTTCATCCAATGTAGTCTATTGTGCCCTGTATATTTAGTGAACTGTCTTTCCTAAACAAGATTATGCTACACTAAGTAAATGCTGTGGAGTGATTGCGGTGGTATAATTCTGATATCATCTAAACTTTTAAGAGTTCCTAGAACAAGAAAAAAAGAAATAAAAGAGCAATGGAAAAGCACATTTTGCCTATTTGGAGCAGCACTGTGTGGATGTTGTTTTAAACAATGCTGCCTTGTTTTTCCCAAGTTCAGTTGACCCATCCAGCCCAGAGTTCATACTTGAGCATCAACTGACTGAGAGAAGAGAGTTAAGGAGAGCTTAAATTCTTCCATGCATCACGCAGACTCTGGGACAGGAGTGGTGAGGAATGTCTATTCTACTTCTGTATGCTTTCCTTTCCCATTCATTGTGAAAACTAACACCCCTCACCTTCAAAAAAAAAAAAAAAGCACCTACACTGTACCTGTTCCCTTCTGAGACAGGATCACGGGTTTCTTTGTCACATCTGCGTTGGGGCTCAATATGGCATGGTGGTAGTGGTTTACTAGGTAAATTATATCCAGTTCTTGTGACCCCATGAACTGTAGCTTGCCAGACTTCTCTGCCCATGTAATTTTATATGGAATCTAGAAAGATGGTACTGATGATCCTATGTGTAGGGAAGCAATGAAGATGTAGCTATAAAGACAGATTTTGGAGACAGCAGGTGAAGGAAAGGGTGAGATGATTTGAGACAGTAGCTTTGAAACATATACATTGCCATATGTCGAATAGATAGCCAGTGGGAATTTGATGTATAATGTAAGAAATCCAAAACTGGTGCTCTGTGACAACTTAGAGAGGTGGGACATGGAGGGAGGTGGGAGGGAGGTTAAAGAAGGAAGGGACCTATGTATGCCTATGGCTGATTGATGTTGATGTATGGCAGAAACCATAACAATACTGAAAAGTAATCATACTCCAATTGCAAGCAAAATAAATTTTGAAAAAAGGATAATGGAGTGGGTTACCATGTCCTTCTCCAGGGGATCTTCCCAACCCAGGTCTCCTGTATTGCTGGCTGTCTTCTGCATCACTTGTGATCTCCAGCCTTTCTTTTCCAACTGAGCCAGTAAGGGAGGCCCAAGGTGGTGTAGACATAGACGTAAAATAAAGTAGATGGTAGCCTACATAAAAAAGGTCACATTATATTATAAGGGTCCTAATATACCCTTTCTTGGGGCAAGAAAGTTGTTAACCCCAAGTAATTGCTAGTAATTTTAAGCTTGAATTTCATAAATATATTATGTAGCTTTACCCTTAATTGGGAAAATTAACAAGTGTAAGTGCTTAATTTTATAAGTTCTTTAATCTAGGGATTATTGATATTTGTAGCTATGCTAAAAATATTTATACCCAGAATAGTGCTAACATTAAAAGAATTTTAACCCAGATTTCTCACTTCTAGAGAATGAAATTAAAAATAAACAAAGGAGGAATGCAAGAAGGATTTTATGGTGTTGAATCAAACATAGGTAGATAGATAAATAGAAAGATACACACAGAAATGAAATCCAGATGAGCATTTAGACCTGGGAAAACATTCTGTATTCAGCTCTTCTTGGGTCACTTTTAAAGCAACTCATGCTGCAGTATTTTTCTGGTTGTTCATTATGCTGTAATAAGAACAAAGTTATATTTTTTATACTTGTGCCTCTTGATATCACTAGAAACATATGTACCTCAAAAATTATATATACGTATATGCATATCAGATCCTTAACTTATGATTTTGGAACATATGTTGTGCCAAAAAGTGGGGAGTTCTTTAAGAATGGAGGCTTGTCTAGAGAAAATAAAATCCAAACTCAAAGTGCTTCCAAAGGTCTTAAATATAACTGTCTAAGTGGTAGTAGCAATAGTAGTCATGATAATAATAATAATGATAATAATGATAATGATAATGAAAATGATATAATATGACCACTGGATTATAACTTTATTCAAGTGATTAAGATTACCAGTAATATGACTTGTTATCTTACGCTCACGAACTCTATGGCATTCTTGGCCAAAATGCAAAGCTTCAATCTAATTTCAAGGAAACATCAGACAAAATCAAATTGAGGCACCTTCTGTAAAAGAACTGACTAAAGTTTTTTCAAAAGTATTAAGTTCTTAAAAGTCAAAGACTAACAGAGTGTAAAAATCTGTAGGATATCCATTCCCCCAAACCCCTCTCCCATACACACTGCTACATAATGTTTAACAGAGATGTATATGTACAGCTGAGTCCCTTTGCTGTTCACCTGGAACTATCACAACATTATTTGTTACAAACAATACAAAATAGAAGTTTAGAAAAAATTATAGCAGATCAAAACACATAGCAACTTAATGCAATGTTGGATTCTTAGGTTCAGCAATAGAAAAAAAGGCATTAGTGGAAAAACTGGTGAAATTAGAATAAAATTTAGAACTATGGTTATATAAAATTTTTACATTACATGATTTGAGTAAGGGTATACAGGAGCTCTGTATTATTTTTACAAATATGCTGCAATTTAAAAATTATTTCAAAGTTAAAATTTATGCAAATGACTAGGAAACAACATTATAAGTTATAAACTAAAAATATGTTTCTTATACATATTATTCAGAATAACCAATAATTTCTATAATTGATATTTATTAGCATTTTTATAACTCAAAAGTTTAAGTGAATATATATGATGACATGATAACAAAAATATTTGAAATATAAACAAGAAGAAAAACTGGACTGAATATGCAAAAGCATTAGCAGTCATCATATGTTCAACTCTACTTCAAAAACTAGTAAGAATTGGGACTTCCCTGGTGGTTCAGTGGTCAAGACTCCAGCCTTTACTGCAGGCATCGCAGGTTCAATCACTGTTCTGGGAACTAAGTTTCAGGTCCTGCATACCATGAGATGTGGCCCCCTAAAAACAAATAAATAAATAAACAAAGCAAACAAAAAATCTAGTGAGCATCTACAGAGTGAATAAGACAGAAACAATCTTTGCTTTCAGGGAACTTAGATTATATTTTGGGAGACATACTAAAATAATCATATAATATAATGCAGTATTTAGTAATTAAAGGAAAAATGCTACAAAGGAAACAAAATGAGCAATTCAGAATGTGTATTTGGTCTTTATTTCTGGAGCTAAATGGGAAGATACTTTAAGTGCAGGCAGGGAAATACAATTTTTTTTTTTGTTTGTTTGAATTTTTTAATTGGTAAAAGATCCTTTTTCAACTCATTTACATTTTCTGATTAAGAATCACTGAGTTGAAATACAGTTTTACACGAAGGAGATGAGAGGTGCAGACTCCTGGAAGGGGTTTCCTTTTCAAGTTCAGGTAAGAGATTCTGTTTCCCTGGGCTAGGGGCTTGCACTAGAAGTGTGGAAAACCAGACAGCTTGATCTAAGTTTGGGAGAGAGAATAAGCAGGTGTTATGGTGACCTGGATGAGGAAGGTGAAGAGAAGGAAGACATGGAGACTGACTCTGAGATTCTTGTATTGAGTAATATGATGAGAAGGAGAAAACAGACAAACAAACACACAAACAAAAAGAGGTTTACTCTTTGAGGATGTGAGGGTTCACTCTCTAAGAATTGTTTTGGGTTAGGTGGAGATGGACAGTTTGGGGTCAAGAATGAGCAAAACTCAGCAGGAGACAGAATTTTGAAACTTGGATGTTCTGCCTCTAATTACTGAAACAGCACTGTTTCACTATGGCAATGCTGATACACCTTAAGTAGATGTTAGTGTGGCAAATTTTCTGGTTAAGAAGTAGGGAAGAGGAGGAGATTATTTCTGGGAAGCTAAGCTAGTTTTTTTCTACTTAGATTTTTTTTCCATCCTAATTTAAAATCTTTTATAAAGTAATCATATTAATTTACAACTTAAAGTAATAGTAGTTATAATGTCTAAAGATGGTGTTTCAAAGTATACTGGTTTGATGGAAAAAATAAACTATGCTTGGTGGTTATAGTTTATTAACCAGTTGAATACTGATTGATTTCAGAATCAAATATAGACTTTTTTTTATCTTTGCAAGGAAATTAGTGCATTAAATATGAAAGCAAATGGATATTAGCACTGACAAGAATTATAGACAGAAATTTTATTTTGAGTTGTCATTTTTTTGAAGTAAGGTTTTCAGTAATTCAAAAAAGTCACACTTTATAAAAACTATTATTCTTCTATATTGTTGAAGTACATATAAATCTTAGAATTTTTGTTTTACTTATTAAATAATGATAAATCTTTAAATGTAGTTAGTGTAAAACTGATCTTTGTGTGTGTGTGTATATATATATACATATATATATGTATATATATATATGTACATGGTACAGATAATTCACATCAGTGGTTGGTGTTGATTTGGCTTAAAGGATCCACATGAAACATTTGTACTTAAAAAAAAAAAAATCTGTTGAGAAGAATTCCAAGCTCTTAAAATGTTTTGAATTAATATAAATGATATCTAAATTTCAAAATCATACTATTCATTTTTTTAGTCACTTCTCCCTAAAATATGAAAAACCAATATATCCTAATGATGGTAGTGATTTAGTCACTTTTACAAACCATGGACTGTAGTCCACCAGACTCTTCTGTCTGTGGAATTTCCCAGCAAGAATAGTGGAGTGGGTTGTCATTCCCTTCTCCAGGTTATCTTCCCAATCTAGAGATAGAATCTGATTCTCCCACATTGAAGGCAAATTCTTTACCACTTGAGCTACCAGGAATGTTCATGGATACAGATAGGGTTCCTTTATCACCATTTCTTTCAAGCACCCCTATAAATCTGATAATAATGGAATGATAGCATACTTTGGAAGCAGTGCTCTTTTTTTAACAAACTTTCTGTTCTCCCTAGAGCTCTGAGAATGCTAATCAACTAGGTGGTTCACTGAAAATATATGATATAGATAATTATTCAGACTGCTTATACAACCCCAGGCATGGAATACTTTTGATGTCCTACAGTTTTTGGTGATTCAATGAGTCATTTCATTTATCTGTAGATTCCACCACAAGACCTGGTCCTATCTTTTGGGATGAATCCAAGTAATTCTAATCACTTTCCTACAAGTTCTACGCTATTCTCTTTCCCAAGTGTCTCCTTCCTTGAATATGTCCCAGAATGGGCAGTTTAAATCCCTCTTCCATCTGAGTGGTCCAGTGGTTTGTTAATAACCCTCAGGTTTAAGCAGTTTCCCATGTGCTTTGAGGTATGGAAAGAGCAATTTGATTTTATTTCATCATTCAACTACTTTATATCCATTAATGTAGTGGTTCAGAAAAATCCTAGAAAGATTGCTATATAAATGGTGGTTAAACACATGAGAGTTGGTAGAAGACAGAAATAGATTTGGATTTTGGCTCTGTTATTTAATATTCAAAATTTCACAAGATTGTTACATATGCAAGAGTGGTAGATAATTTTTAATTCATTTTCTTTTCACAATGATAAAAATAATAGAAAATGTGTTAATATGATACTTGAATTAAAAAAAAAATAGTTTGTATACTCTAAGTAATTTTCCCTGGAGGAAAATTTCAAAAAGGAAAACAAATGAGAAATATAATTGTGACTGTTTGGTAAATTGGTAGCTGTACAATTTCTATGATTAGATTCTTATTCCAAATTGAACTACTCACAGTTAACACTGCAGACATAATCTTTTATGGAGCCAATGATCCCATTGCCAAAATGTCCTGCTTGCTCAGATCTATCAACAAGCTGGCACACCTGCTGGGTAACTGCCGTTGTCTCTGGCCAGCCTCCTGATATTCAGAGCCTGGGCTCCACACCAAGTGACCCAGTCTTCCTCATCCCATCCTGCAGGGTCATTTCCCCCCCGCTCCCCCGCCTTAGCATCTATTCTGAATTGTCTAATTACTGTCCTTAATCCTTAGGACAGAAACTGATTTTTCCTATTCTTTATCGATTCTCATCTTCTTCCTCACCATCAGAAAGTTAATTTTGTTGGGGGTAGAATATGTCTGGCAAAAGAAACTGCATTTACTAGTCTCCTATACAAATAGGGCTGACCTGGATGTAACTAAGTCCTGGCTAATGAGATTTATCAATAGTTTCTGGTCATGTACATTGGGAATTCAAAAGAGGAGGAGATTTAAGTCAACTCTCATATGTCTCTTTGTGTTTCCTCTTTCTTACTGCCTGAAAAGCAAATGGGATGATGAGAATACTGGTTTTCATCCTCTAAGCACAAGGTTACTTTGAGAATGGAACTTGAGGATGCACTCACATAGAAGCAAGCAAAACATTGTTGAGTTGACTTAACAGCTCAACTGTATATTTCATTATTTGTGAGATTTATGAGCCCCTATTTTAAGAATCAGTTTTTGTCTTCTCTTACTCCAAGTCTAGCAAATTGATGCATCATCATTCTGAAAGAGGTGACACAGGTAAAAAATGGTTATAATAATGATTTTATTTAAAAAAAAACTGTAATTTTCCAACGGAACCAATTTGAAATGTAAATTTATTTTTTCATTTCAACTACAGAAGGGTTATTAGGAAAGAAGGTGTTGCCAGTTATTTCAGTTTCCAAAAGCTTAGAGGAAATTAAATCCTAAACCAAATGTTTATTACTTGTTTATGAAAAGTGTTAGTGAATAATAAAGAACTATATAATTTTTGAAGAACCCAGTAAGCAAGCACGTATGGCAAAATGCATGCAAAATACAAGCATGACACAATACATTCTATACAACTTCTAATCCATGAAATAGTCACACTGTTTAAAATTTGTTATAAAAATATATATATTGGCTTTGAAGTATTATTGGGACTTTGGGGGAGACAGTAATTTGCAGTTAGGAGTTACCTATGGGCTTCCCAGGTGGTGATAGTGGTAAAGAATCTGCCTGTTAAAGCAGCAGACATGAGAGACATGGGTTCAATCCCTGGGTTATAAAGATCCCTTGCAGTAGGAAATGGCAACACATCCTAGTATTTTTGCTTGGAAAACTCCAAGGAAAAAGGAGCCTGGCAGGCTACAGTTCATGAGGCTGCAAAGAGTCAGACATGACTGAGCAACCGAGCAAAGAAGAAGGCGTGCAAATTTGCCTATACATTGCAGAAAATTTCATTTCTAGACTCCACTCACTAAAATAACATTTTACCCTCATTCTTTGCTAGGGTTAAATAATTCATCCTGAGACGATTTTGACTTTTTATACTTCCTGCTCTTACCACTTCCTTCATCACCTCCTTGTTAAAAACTGCTGGAATCTGATAGAATCTAGTAAATCCTGTCTTAAGAGCATATTTCATTTATCCGTCTACTTATTTCACCCATTCCACATTTAAATCTATATTTATCTCTATTGATTTAAAGTATTGAAGTCAGGTAAACTTAATTTTTCTCTATTAATGAAATTCTGTTCACACAACCTCTCTTGATTACCATGAAATATGCTGGAAGATAGTAAATAGGATAAATGTTAAAAAGTATATATTAATAAGCTATTTAGGGATCTATAATGGAAAAAACAGGGGGTTTTAGTCTAGATCTACTGATAACATGGTGCAAGTCTCTTTTGTGTCTCTTTATTCATCAATAAAGCATGGTTAACAATAACTTTAATTACTGTCACATGATAATGCCATTAGAATCATATGGGATAATGTGTGTACAGTAATCATTTTACATGAAATACTGGTATAATGATATTTACTTGGAATGTGAAACACATTTTTTCTTGGTTTTGAATGTATTTATTTTTAATTAAAGGATAATTGCTTTATAGTACTTTGTTGGTTTCTGCCAAACATCAACATGATTCGGCCACAGGTATATTCTACATACGTCTGGTCCCTCTTGAACCCCTCCAACCTCCCTTTTCCATACCACCCCTCTAGGTTTTCGCAGAGCCCTCATTTGAATTCTCTGAGTCAGACAGAAAACTCATATTCACTATCTATTTTACACATGGTAGTGTATGTTTCCATGCTACTCTCGCGACAGAGCCCACCCTCTCCTCCCCTGCACCAAATGGTGAATTTAACGCTGTCCTCTCTGTCTGCATCTCCATCGCTGCCCTGCAAATATTTTCATCAGTACCCTCTTTCCAGATTCCATATATATGCATTAGTATATAATTTTTTTTTTCTGATTTACTTCACTCTGTGTAGTAGGTCTAAGTCCATCCACCTCATTAGAACTGACACAAGGTATTCCATTTTGTGGCTGAATAATATTCCAGTGTATTGTACCACATTATTGTACCACAGTTTCTTTATCCATTCATCTGTCAATGGACATCTAGATTTCTTCGATGTCCTAGCTATTGCACATAGTGCTGCAATGAACATTGGGATACATGTATCTCTTCCAATTTTTGTTTCCTCAGAGTATATGCCTAGTAGTGGGATTTCTGAGCCACATGGTGAGTTTATTTCTATTTTTAAGGAATCTCCATACTGTCTTCCATAGTGGCTGCATCAATTCACATTATCCCACCAACAGTGCAAGAGGGTTCCATTTTCTCCATACCCTCTCCAGCATTTCTTGTTTGTATACATTTTGTTGATGGCCATTCTGAAAAATGTAGGTGATATCTCATTGTAGTTTTTATTTGCATTTCTCTAATAATCAGTGATGTTTAGCATCTTTTCATGTGTTTATTAGCCATCTGTATGTCTTCTTTATCATCTGAGCCACATCCTGAAAGATGATGCTGTGAAGGTGCTACACTCAGTATGCCAGCAAACTTGGAAAACTCAGCAGTGGCCACAGGACTGGAAAAGGTCAGTTTTCATTCCAATCCCTAAGAAAGGCAATCCCAAAGAATGCTCAAACTACCACACAATTGCACTCATCTCACCTGCTAGTAAAGTAATGCTCAAAATTCTCCAAGCCAGGCTTCAGCAATACATGAACTGTGAACTTCCAGATGTTCAAGCTCATTTTAGAAAAGGCAGAGAAACCAGAGATCAAATTGCCAACATCGGCTGCATCATCAAAAAAGCAAGAGAGTTTCAGAAAAACATCTATTTCTGCTTTATTGACTATGCCAAAGCCTTTGACTGTGTGGATCACAATAAACTGTGGAAAATTCTGAAAGAGATGAGAATACCAGACCACCTGATCTGCATCTTGAGAAACGTGTATGTAGTTCAGGAAGCAACAGTTAGAACTGGACATGGAACAGACTGGTTCCAAATAGGCAAAGGAGTATATCAAGGCTGTATATTATCACCCTGCTTGTTTAACTTATATGCAGAGTACATCATGAGAAACGCTGGGCTGGAAGAAGCACAAGCTGGAATCAAGATTGCAGGGAGAAATATCAATAACCTCAGATATGCAGATTACGCCACCCTTATGACAGAAAGTGAAGAAAAACTAAAGAGCCTCTTGATGAAAATGAACGGAGAAATTGAAGAAGTTGGCTTAAAGCTTAACATTCAGAAAACTAAGATCATGGCATCTGGTCCCATCACTTCATGGGAAATAAATGGGGAGACAGTGGAAACAGTGTCAGACTTTATTTGTTTGGGCTCCAAAATCACTGCAGATGGTGACTGCAGCCATGAAATTAAGACACTTACTCCTTGGAAGGAAAGTTATGACCAACCTAGATAGCATATTAAAAATCAGAGACATTACTTTGCTAACAAAGGTCCATCTGGTCAAGGCTATGGTTTTTCCAGTGGTCATGTATAGATGTGAGAGTTAGATTGTGAAGAAAGCTGAGCACCGAAGATTGATTCTTTTGAACTGTGGTGTTGGAGAAGACTCTTGAGAGTGCCTTGGACTGCAAGGATATCCAATCAATCCATCCTAAAGGAGATCAGTCCTGGGTGTACATTGGAAGGACTGATGTTGAAGCTGAAACTCCAATACTTTGGCCACCTCATTCAAAGAGTTGACTCATTGGAAAAGCGCCTGATGCTGGGGGTGGGGGTGGGGGAGGGGGTTGGAGACAGGAGGAGAAGGGGACGACAGAGGATGAGATGGCTGGATGGTATCAATGACTCGATGGACCTGAGTTTGAGCAAACTCCGGGAGTTGGTGATGGACAGGGAGGCCTGGCGTGCTGCAGTTCATGGGATCGCAAAGAGTCAGAAACGACTGAGCGACTGAATTGAACTGATGTCTTCTTTGGAGAAATGTCTGTTTAGGTTTTCTGCCCACTTTTTGACTGGGTTGTTTGTTTTTCTGGTATTTGCTGCTTATAAATTTTGGAAATTAAACCTTTGTCACTTGTTTCATTTTGCTATTATTTTCTCAGAATCTCTGGGTTGTCTTTTTGTATTTCTTTACTGTGCAAAAGCTTTTAAGTCTAATTAGCTTTCATTTGGTTATTTTGCTTTTATTTCCATTACTCTAGGAGGTGCATCATAGAGAATCATGTGATTTATGTTGCAGACTATTTTGTGATATTTTCTTCTAAGGGTTTTATAGGGTCTAGTCTTACATTCAGGTCTTTAATACATTTTGAGCTTATCTTTGTGTATGGTGCTAGGAAGTGTTCTAATTTCGTTCTTTTGCACATAACTGTCCAGTTATTCCAGCACCACTTATTGAAGAGAGTATCTTTGCTCTATTTTATATTCTTGCCTCCTTGGTTAAAAATAAGGAACCCATTGGTGTGTGGGTTTATCTCTGTAATTTCTATCTTGCTCCATTGGTCTATATTTCTGTTTTTGATCCAGTACCATACTTTCTTGATGACTGTAGCTTTGTAGCATGATCCAAAGTCAGGGGAGATTGATTCCCCAGGTCCATTCTTCTTTCCCAAGATTGCTTGGCTATTCAGAATCTTTTTGTTTGTTTGTTTGTTTGTTTCTATAAGAATTGTGAGATTTTTGTTGTTGTTTTTCTAGTTTTGTAAAAATACCATTGGTAATTTGATAGGGATAACAGTGAATCTGTAGATTGCATTTGGTAGTATTTATTTTTACAATATTTATTCTTCTAATCAGGAACATGGAGTATCTTTCCCTTTGTTTAGTTTGTCTTTGATCTTTTGTCATCAGTGTCTCCTACTTTTCTATACACAGCAATTTTGTCTTCTTAGATAGGTTTATTCTAGGAATTTCTTTTTCACTTTGTTGCAATGGTGAATGGGATTGATTCCTTACATTCTCCTTATGATACTTCATTGTTAGTGTATATGCATGCAAGTGTTTTCTGTGTCCTGAGTTTTCTAAATTCACTGATTAGCTCTAGTAATTTTCTGTTAGTATCTTTAGGGTGTTCTGTGTATAGCATGTCATACGCAAACAGTGAGAGTCTTATGCCTTCTTTTCTGAAAGAATTCCTTTTATTTATTTATTTTTCTTCTCTGATTGCCATAGCTAGGATTTCCAAAATTATGCTGAATAATACTGGTGAGAGTGAGCACCCTTTTCTTACTCCTGATCTTAGAAGGAATGCTTTCAGTTTTTCACCATTGAGATGAATGCTTGCTGTGGGTTTATCATATATACTGATGACTGTGTTTAGTTTGGTTCTTCCTGTGCCCATTTTTGATGTGTTTTTTTTCTTTATCATAAATATGTTCTGAATTTTGTCAAAGGCATTTTCTGTATCTATTTAGATCATCATATTTTATATTTAATATTTTAATTTGGTAATATGGTCAATCACATTGATTATCGCATAGTGTATGTTGTGTATGTTGAAGAATCCTTGCATTCCTTGGATTTAAATTGGATTAAATCCAATTTAATCATGGTGTATGATCTTTTTATTGTGTTGTTGAATTCTGTTTGCTAGAATTTTGTTATTTCATTCATTTATTTTTCATTTATGTCTGCTCTGTATTTTTTCTCTCCTTTTGCTAGCTTTGGGTGCTTTGTTGTTGTCATTATTCATTTTTTTCCAGTTGTTCCAGGTATAAAGTTCAATTGTATGTTTTACGTTTTTCTTGTTTCTTGAGGTAGGACTTTATTGCTATACACTTCCCTCTGATACTGCTTTTGCTGCATTCATGTTTTGAGTTGTCATGTCATTTTTTTCTAGAATTTTTTTTTTTTTAATTTCTTCGGTAACCTATTTGTTATTTAGAAACATACTATTTAATCATTGTGTTTGTGTTTCTTTGCAGTGTTTTCCTGCCACTGATATCTAGTTTCATAGTGTTGTAGTCAGAAAAGATGCTTGGTATGATTTCAGCTTTTCTAAATTTACTGAGGTTTGATTTGTGATCCAAAATGTGGCTTTTCCTAGAGAATGTTCTATGTACGCTTGAGAAGAAAGTGTATTCTTCTGTATTTGGATGTAATGTCCTGAAATGTCAAAGAGATCCATCTAATCTAGTGTATCATTTAAAGCTTATGTTTCTGTATTAAGTTTCTCTTTTGATGATCTGTCCAAAGTTTGTTAAAATCCCTTACTATTATTGTGTTACTGTCGATTTCTCTTCTTATGTCTGTTAGTGTGTCTTATGTGTTAAGATGTTCCTATGTTGGGGACATAGATATTCACAATTGTTATGTCTTCCTGTTGGATTTATCCCTTGATCATTGTGTAGTGTCCTTCCTTATTTTTTGAAACATTCTTTATTTTAGAGATTATTTTGTCTGATATAAAGTTTTATTTTTCATTTGCATGGAATATCTTTTCCATCCTCTCACTTTTTGTCTGTATATGTCTCTAGGTCTGAAATGGGTCTATTTTAGATAATATTTATGTGGATATTGTTTTTGTATGCATTCAGCCAGCCTGTGTCTTTTGGTTGGAACATTTAACCCATTTACATTTAAAGTAATTATTGATATATATGTTCTTATTGCCATTTTTTTAATTGAGGTTTATTTCTTTAGCTCTTATTTCTTCTCCTGTGTTTCCTATCTATATAGATTCCTTTAACACTTTTTGTAAAGCTGGCTTGGTGGTACTAAATTCTCTTAACTAATGCTTGTCTGTAAAGCTTTTGATTTTGCCATCAATTTTCAATGAGATCCTTGCTGGGTATGGTAATCTTGGTTGTCAGTTTCTGCTTTTCAATAGTATAAATATAGTCTGTCATTCTCTTGTGGGTTGCAAAGTTTTTGCTAAAAGATCAGCTGTGGTTCAGTGGGTAAAGAATCTGCCTGCAATGCAGGAGATACAGGCAATCAGGTTTAATCCCCGGTTTGGGAAGATCCCCTGGAAGAGGACATGGCAACCCACCCCAGTATTCTGCCTGGATAATTCAATGGACTGTGGACCCTGGCAAACTGCAGGGAGCCGGCCTGCTCAAGGCCCAAAAAGGCCCTGGGAAAGCCTTTAAAAAAGCTATTCCCTGTCCTGCCACGCCATGATAAAGTAGTAAAACATTTGCTGGGCCTCCTTTGTTCTTCCTTGAGAAAAACGCAGTAGTGACCTTCACTTAGTAGTTTATCTTGGAATGCCAAAAACAAGATGTAAGCTTCTGCAATCACTTAAGACAAAAAATTGTACTGATGTAACAAACCACCAGATGGCATTTTTTATGAACTATGTTTTCTGCTTATACTAGTATAAAGGTAGCTGCTTTACTCAATAAAATAGCTGACTTGCCTAAGGAGCATTTCAGTCCTCTAGACCCCATTCTTTACTTTCAGCTCCTTTTTCTCAGGCATCTGTGCTGCTGCGATCGAGACCTTTTCATATTGCAGGCTGGTACCAGTGGCAAGCTACAGCCCATAGGGTCACAAAGAGTTAGACATGACTGAAACAAATGAACATGCACATCTATATTTATATTTATGGCTGGAAGAATCATAGCTTTTTTATTCCCATTCCTCATGACTCTCAACAACTCTGAATTGATACAGCTGAAGTATATTGTGCATGGTTTCAATTTTCCAAAATAATAATACATATATTTAACAAACACTTCTTAAATAACCTATACTTTGTGCCAAAGTTTGTTTACTAGTTTTAAATAATTTAAACAACTTAACAAATTTAAAAGATAGATAGTATTACTGTTTCCTTTTAAAGATGAAAAAACTAAGGCACAGAGAGTCTAAAGGACTTGCAAAATGTCACATGGCACAGACAAGACAGAAGTTGAAAAAACAAACAGAAATACAACCATATTGCACAATTTAAAAAATATCAGCCCTGGTATTTCACATTATTGTTGTACAGTCATCCAGTCTCCCAGTCATGTCCAACTCTCCACAACTCCATAGACTGCATCATGCCAGGCCTCAGTATCCCTCACCATCTTCCAGAGTTTGCCCAAGTTCATATCCATTGTATTGGTGGTGCCATCCAACCAACTTATCCTCTGTTACTCTCTTCTCCTTCTGCCTTCAATCTTTCCCAGCATCTGGGTCTTTTCCAATGAGCCAGCTGTTTGCATCAGGTGACCAAAGTATCAGAACTTCAGCTTCAGTCTCAATCCTTCTAATGAGTATTTAAGGTTGATTTCCTTTATGTTTAACTGGTTTGATTTCCTTGCTATCCAAGGGACACTCAAGAAACTTCTCCAGCACCACCATCAAAAGCATTGATTCTATGGTGCTCTGCCTTCTTTTCCATCCAGTTCTCACTACCATACATGATTACTGGGAAGACCATAGTCTTGACTATGCAGGCCTTGCTTGGCAAAGTGATGTTTGCTTTTTAACTCACTGTCTAGTTTTGTCATCACTTTCCTGCCAAGAAGCAATTGTTTTCTAATTTCATGGCTGCAGTCACAATCCACAATGATTTCGAATCCAAGAAGAGGAATTCTATCACTGCTTGCACCTTTCCCCTTCTATTTGCCATGAAGTAATGGGGCCAGATGCCAGATCTTAGCTTTTTTAATGTTTAGTTTTAAGCTGGCTTTTTTTCACTCTCTTCCGTCACCCTCATCAAGAGTTTCTTTAGTTTTTTCTTTGCTTTCTGCCATCATCCACATATCTGAGGTTATTGATATTTCTCCTACCTATCTTGATTCCAGCTTGTAACTCAATCAGCCAGGCATTTCTCATGATGTCCACAGTGTATATGTTAAATAAACGGGTTGAGAACAGACAGCTTTGTTGTACTTCTTTCTTGGTCCTGAACTAGTCATTTGCTCCATACAGGGGTCTAAGGTTGCTTCTTGATCCACATACAGGTTTCTAGGGAGGTAGGTAAGATGGTCTGGTATTCTCATCTCTTTAACAATTTTTCAGTTTGTTATGATCCACACACTCAAAGAATGAAACAATGGAACAGAGTCAAGTGCTTCCCCCCACCCACCCCTCTGCCCCTGAAATCCCCTTGCTTTCTCTATGATCCAGCAGATGTTGGCAATTTTATCTCTGGTTCCTTTGCCTTTACTAAACCCAGTTTGGATATCTGAAATTTCTCAGTTAATGTAATGCTGAAGCCTAGCATGCAAGATATTAAATATAACTTTACTAGCATGGGAGATGAATGCAATTGTCTGATGGTTTGAACATTCTTCAGTACTGTCCTTCTTGGAAATTGGGATGAGGATTGACCTCTTCTAATGCTCTGGTCACTTCTGAATTTTCCAGATTTCCTGATATATTGAATGAAACATTTTTACAGCATCATCTTTTAGTATTTTAAATAGTTCTACTGGAGTTCCATTGCTTCCACTGGCTTTATTGACATATGTGCTTCCTAAGGCCCACTTGGCTTCACACCTAGAATATCTGGCTCTGGGTGAATGATCACACCATCATGGGTATCCAGGTCACTAAGAACTTTTTGGTACAGTTCTTCTGTACAAAATAAACAGTTCTTCTGTGTGTTCTTTACATCTTTTCTTGATGTCTTCCACTTCCTGTAGGTCTTTATCATTTCTGTACTTATTGTGTCTATCTTTAGAAGAAATGTTCATTTGATATTTCCAATTTTTTTGAAGAAACTTTTAGTCTTTCCCCTTCTGCTGTTTTCCTCCATATATTTGCATTGTTTGTTGAAGAAGGCCTTCTTGTCTCTCCTTGCTGTTCTCTGGAACACTGTGTTCATTTAAGTTTACCTTTCCTTTCTCGCTTGCTTTTCAGTATTTCTTCTTCTTCTTTTTTTTTCCAGCTATTTGTAAAGCTTCCTCAGATAACTACTCTGCCTTCTTGCTTTTCTTTTGCTTTGAAGTAGATTTGTTCATTGCCTCCTGTACAATATCACAGACCTCTGTCCATAGTTTTACAGACAGAGTTTACTAGATATAATCTCTTGAATCTATTTGTCACCTCCAATATATATTAATAGGGGATTTGATTTAAGTCATAGCTAGCTGGGCTAGTGGTTTTCCCATTTTATTTAGTTTAAGCCTGACTTTTGCTATGATAAACTGTCAGCCCCAGGTCTTGTTTCTGATGATTGTACACAACTGTGCCATCGTCAGATACAAATAATGTAGTTAATCCGACTTTGGTATTGACCATTTGGTAATGTCCGTGTGTAAAGTCATCTGCTGTGTTGTTGAAAAATGGTGTTTTCTAGGACCAGTTCATTATCTTGGAAGAATTCTTTAGCCTTTGCCCTGCTTCATTTTACACTCCAAGGCCAAACTTGCCTGTTACTCCAGGTATCTCTTGACTTCCTACTTTGCATTCCAATACCCAGGGATGAATAGAACATCTTTTATGGGCATTAGTTCTAGGAGGTTTTCTAGGTCTTCATAGAACTGATCAATTTCAGCTTCTTCAACTCTGGTGGTTGGGACATAGACTTGAATTACTCTGATGTTGAATGAGTTGCTTTAGAAACTGAGATCATTCTGTCATTTCTGAGGTTGCACCCAAGTACTGCATTTCAGACTCATTTGTTGATTATGCAAATTATTTCATTTCTTCTATGGGATCCTTGCTCACAGTAGTAGATATAATGGTCAGATTAATTAAATTCACTGTTTCTTGTCCATTTTAGTTCACTGATTTAACATTTCAGCTTACTAATTAACAGATTTTTTTTTTTTTTTTTGCACTTGTCCTTTGCTCTCTAGACCATTCTTCTTTTGGATGTCCAAATGATTTACACCCTGACCTTTTTTTTTTTTTAATCCGCTCAAATAGCACATTCAAGGTGAGCATTACTTGGCCACTTTATTTAAAATTGCACACACACTTCCTAGTATCCTTGTCCTACCTAATTTTTCTCTACATGCTATTACTTATTTGTAAGTAAGATTTTATTGACACATAGCAATGTTTGCTTATTTATGTATTGTTTCTAATTGCTTTGCCCTTACAGTGACAGGTTTGTGTAGTTAAAAGACATGCCATATGACCAACGAAGTGTTTACTATTTGGCCCTTTACAGAAAAAATGAGTGCCAGCTTAGGCCCTAAAAAATTCACTTATTTCTTTTGTATCACATATTGCTATAGATTATAAATGTGGAGGAAACAGGTTTTTTTTTTCTCTAGTTTTATTTTTCCCACTTTATTACTTCTAGAGCCTCAAATACTCTGATAGCATGTAGAACATAGAAGGCACTTATTAAATATTGATATATAGAGTAAATAAATTTAAAAAATGAGTCAAAAGTTGATCATTTTATTAATGTTTATGTTAAACACATTAATAAATATTTATTAATATAAAACACATTTATATGTGTTTATTCTTCATTAATCCTTCAATGTTTTTTAGGACAGTTTTGCACTTCAAAAAAAAAAAAAAAACAGCAGTCATGTATAAACTTGAGGGATTGAAATGATACCAAATATAAAATTATTTATAGCAAGTTTTACATATATAGCAAATTGACTACAGCAAGAATGAAAATAATAAATTATCAAGTTATCTATTACATGGCTTTTTTAAAGTATAAATAAGTTGTCTATTTAAATTTTTGTTAACCAGGTAAAATCCATTGTCAGAGAGTAAGACAGAAATACTGTCATCTCTTTGAAAGTAGAAGTGACAATAATGTTGCTCTTTTGGTTTTAATAAGACCAAACGTGAAAAACAAGCTTATGATATGAAAGAAGCTTAAAAGGAACAAGCTGCTTCATTTTAGTGTTTATAACAAACAATGAAAGTAATGTGAAGAATCTTCATAATTGAACAAAAGATACTAGGAAAGGAGATTTAAAAAAAAATGTCATGAGAAATATAATATACAATTTCAACAGCCTGTAGCTGTTACCATAGCTTAAAATTAGTGGAAAAAGTGTGTTAAAAGAATTTCTGATGAAACAGTATGAGGCAATATCAGTGAGGAAGAAAAGGAAGAAATACTTAGGAAATCTGAGTAGTTGCTTAAGATATTGCTATGTTGAAAGCTTATGTACATAAAATTAACAAACATTTTTAATTAGGTAATCCTGATTGAAGCAGAGCTGGGACTTGAAAATAATAAAGAACAGAAAATGCATTATTTCTAAGACTCACATTATGAAAAGGAAAGAATTGTGCCCACTGATGGGAGAAAAGAACTAAATGTTCTGCAATGAAAATGAGAAAAAAATAATTCCTCACAGGACTGGAAAGTTGGGTTCCCAGGTACTAGAAAACAGATTCTGAGACAAAGATTAGCCTGAAGGACATTTATTCTTAAGTTCTCATGTGACCGATGCCCATGAAAGGGAGGGAAATAAAAACTGGGCAGAGGGAGGAGATGAGTTACACTCTCAACAGAAAAAAGGAGTCTCGGGTGATGTGTAGTATGATGGCCCCCCAGAATTGCCCCAAGTTAGAAATAGAATGAGGTCATGTTGATCAGCTACTTTGTGAGGCTGCCACTAGAAGGATTAATAATGTGGGCAAATTTTTCCAAAGTAGCAATTTTCAAATAGAACTTAAATGTCTTCCAATGGACCTTTCTTGCTGAGATACTTAGAAAATGAAGGTTAGTGGGATAACTGTGAGTCCTTGCTTCTGCAGCTAATATCAGGACCACAGCAAGACAGTCATCATCTTCATCCTCTGCTATGCATTCTCAATCCCTCTTGACTTTTTGGGATTTATTTCACCTTATAAGCCACATCTTATGCCTAAGGGTTTTAAGGCATCAGTTGCCATGTCCTTCTCAGGCTGGGGTTGCTTCATTCTTTTACTTACTGTTCATGTCTTCTACATCTTTGTTGAATTTCAGTCTAGTAAATTTATCCATCTTTGATATCTCTAATCACTACCATTGCTTTGATTATTTCTCCCTTCAACTCCCTTAATAGCTGCTTTCTATATTTTGAGCTTTGCATTTGCTTTTATGTATATTTACAATTTTTGTATCTTCATAATAATGAACCCTTTTGTTTTTATGAAATATGTCTCTTTGTATCTAGCAGCATGTTTTGTTTAAAGATCCACTTTAATGGGATTAATTTAATCATTTCAACTCTTTTATGCTTTCTTCTTACATAATATTTTTCTCTTTTCTCTTTTATTTGCATTCCTGTCCCCTATAATGAAACGGCCATCTTTTTGGGGTGTTAGTTCTAGAAAGTCTTGTAAGTCTTCATAGAACCGTTCAACTTCAGCTTCTTCAGCATTACTGGTCAGGGTATAGATGTGGATTACCGTGATAGTGAATGGTTTGCCTTGGAAATGAACAGAGATCATTCTGTCGTTGTTGAGATTGCATCCAAGTACTGCATTTCAGACTCTTATTGATGATGGTGGCTACTCCATTTCTTCTAAGGGATTCCTGCCCACAGTAGTAGATATAATGGTCATCTGAGTTAAATTCATCTATTCCAGTGCATCTTAGTTCGTTTATTCCTAGAATGTCAAGGTTCACTCTTGCCATCTACTATTTGACCACTTCCAATCTGCCTTGATTCATGGACCTACCATCCCAGGTTCCTATACAATATTGCTCTTTACAGCATCGAACCTTGCTTCTATCATCAGTCATATCCACATCTGGGTTTTCTTTTTGTTTTGGCTCCAACCCTTCATTCTTTCTGAAGTTATTTCTCCACTGATCCCTAGTAGCATGTTTGGCACCTATCAACTTGAGGAATTCATCTTTCAGTACCCTATCTTTTTGCCTTTTCATATTGTTCTTTGCAGCCAAAGATGAAGAAGCTCTATACAGTCAGCAAAAACAAGACCAGGAGCTGACTGTGGCTCAGATAATGAACTCCATATTGCCAAATTCAGACTTAAATTGAAGAAAGTGGGGAAAACCACTAAACTATTCAGGTATGAGCTAGATCAAATCCCTTATGACTATACAGTGGAAGTGAGAAATCTATTTATGGGACTAGATCTGATAGACAGAGTGCCTGATGAACTATGGATGGAGGTTCATGACATTGTACAGCAGACAGAAATCAAGACCATCCCCAAGAAAAAGAAATGCAAAAAAGCAAAATGGCTGTCTGAGGAGGCTTTAAAAATAGCTGTGGAAGGAAGAGAAGTGAAAAAGCAAAGGGGAAAAGGAAGGATATACCCATTCGAATGCAGAGTTCCAAAGAATAGCAAAGAGAGATAAGAAAGCATTCCTCAGGGATCAATGCAAACAGAGGAAAACAATAGAATGGGAAAGATCATAGATCTCTTCAAGAAAATTAGAGATACCAAGGTAACATTTCATGCAAAAATGGGCTCAATAAAGGACAGAAATTGTATGAACCTAGCAGAAGCAGATATTAAGAGGTGGCAAGAATACACAGAAGAACTGTACAAAAAGCATCTTCATGACCCAGATAATCACGATGGTGTGATCACTCACCTAGAGCAAGACATCCTGGAATGTGAAGTCAAGCGCGCCTCAGAAAGCATCATTATGAACAAAGCTAGTGGAGCTGATGGAATTCCAGTTGAGCTAATTCATATCCTGAAAGATGATACTGTGAAACTGCTGTACTCAATATGTTAGTAAATTTGGAAAACTAAGCAGTGGCCACAGGACTGGGAAAGGTCAGTTTTCATTCCAATCCCAAAGAAAAGCAATGTCAAAGAATGCTCAAACTACCACACAATTGCACTCATCTCACACGCTAGAAAAGTAATGCTCAAAATTCTCCAAGCCAGGCTTCAGCAATACATGAACCATGAACTTCCAGATATTCAAATTGGTTTTAGAAAAGGCAGAGGAGCCAGAGGTCAAATTGCCAACATCTGCTGGATCATGGAAAAAGCAAGGGAGTTTCAGAAAAACATCTATTTCTGCTTTATTGACTATGCCAAAGTCTTTGACTGTGGATCACAATAAACTGTGGAAAATTCTGAAAGAGATGGGAATACCAGACCACCTGACCTGCCTCTTGAGAAACATGTATGCAGATCAGGAAGCAACAGTTGGAACTGAACATGGATCAACAGATTGTTTCCAAATAGGAAAAGGAGTACATCAAGGCTGTATATTGTCACCCTGCTTATTTAGCTTCTATGCAGAATACATCATGAAAAACGGTGAGCTGAATGAAGCACAAGCTGGAACCAAGATTGCCAGGAGAAACATCAGTAACCTCAGATATTCAGATGACACCACCGTTATGGCAGAAAGTGAGAAAGAACTAAATAGCCTCTTGATGAAAGTGAAAGAAAAGAGTGAAAAAGTTGGCTTTAAGCTCAACATTCAGAAAATGAAGATCATGGCATCCGGTCCAATCACTTCATGGCAAATAGATGGGGAAAGAGTGGAAACGGTGCCTGACTTTATTTTTGGAGGCTCCAAAATCACTGCAGATGGTGACTGCAGCCATGTAATTAAAAGATGTTTACTCCTTGGAAGGAAAGTGATGACCAACCTAGACAGCATAATAAAAAGCAGAGACATCACTTTGTGATAAACCTCCATCTAGTCAAGGCTATGGTGTTTCTAGTAGTCAAGTATGGATGTGAGAGTTGGACTGTGATGAAAGATGAGCACAAAAGAATTGATGCTTTGGAACTGTGGGGTTGGGGAAGACTCTTGAGAGTCCCTTGGACTGCAAGGAGATCCAATCAGTCCATTCTAAAGAAGATCAGTCCTGGGTGTTCATTGGAAGGACTGATGTTGAAGCTGAAACTCCAATACTTTGGCCACCTGATGCAGAGCTGACTCATTTGAAAAGACCTTGATGCTGGGAAAGATTGAGGGCAGGAGGAGAAGGAGATGACAGAGGATGAGATGATTGGATGGCATCACCGACCCAGTGGAAATGGTTTGGGTAGACTCTGGCAGCTGGTCATGAGTAGGGAGGCCTGGTGTGCTGCACTTCATGGGGTCTCAATGAGTCAGACATGACTGAGCCACTAAACTTAACTGATCCTTTATTTTCAGCACATTTCTGTCTAGATGATGATAGAATTTGGGGCTATGGCTTTAACGACTGTATTCCCTTTTTATCAATTTATTGATATTATTTTCCTCTCACTTGGGCAGTTTCACTCTAGATGTCTTTTAATTTCTTATTTTTTCCTTTACGTATAGTGTTTCTTTTCATTGGTTTCCTTCAAGAATTTCCTTCATCTTGTATATAGATTTCCTTATCTTTGAATATGATATATCTTGATGATATTTCCCCCTCTGGGGATATATTCTGCCTGTGTTAGTTTACTCTGATATACATATATTTTTAAGTCTATGGCTTACTCTTTGTTATTAATTTTGGAAAATCTTATAGTATTATGTTTTGAAATGAGGTTTATTTTCCTTCTGATATTCAAACATGTATATTACAATATGTGACATTGATTTATAGCTATTCTTGATTTTTTTTTTTTTGGTAGTCTTTCCTCTTCCTCCTTTTATGCCCAGTGAGTCTCACAGTAATGTTTAAGGATAATTTTTAATGACTTATCTTCAGGTTCACTGGTTATTTCCTTGGATATAATCAGCCTACTAATGTGCATACCTAAAAGATTCGTTTTGTGGTTTAAAAAAAAAATTATGCCATTTTCATTTGATTTTTTCTTTTGATTGTCATCTTAACAACAACAAAAACAAAAAAGTCCTGTCTGACCTGACACCTTTTTCATTAACACTGTTAAAACATTAATTACAGTTATTGTACATTCTGTTACATAATTGATCATCAGTGTCATGCCTGTGTGTGATTCTTTTATCTTTGGGTGATCTTTTTCTTGTCATTCTTTGTGTGTCTTTGTTGTTGTTGCTAAGCATCTTGTGCACAAGCATCTTGTACAGGTCATTAGAGACAGAGGTTAAGAGGTGTCTGCCTGGAAACAGACACTGCTTTTCTTCTACTGAGCCTTTAATGCAAGATATTAAATTAATATAATCAGAGTAGGATTGAATTTGTTTGTTTGTTTTTTCCTCTCTCCTCTCTGTTTTACTTTTTGGCTGCTATAGCTTGAACAACTGGCTTCAGATTTCTATAGATATATCTAGTGTTTAAGGTGTAAATTGATTCTTCATAGCCATTGGGTTGAAATGTGAAATTCAGGCTTCCCTTTGTGTTATGCCTCACAGAAGTTTTCTCGTATTCTCTCCTTGCTTTCCTGTCCTTCCAGGAGTCCTCTGGTATTGCTTATTAGTCCAATTTTGATAGTTGGACAGTGAGAAGGGCGGTTGGAGGAATTAATTCTCTGGTTTTCTAACTAGATCTCACCCTTAAGTATCCACTGCATTTCTAGGTCTCAAGAATGCATCCTTATCTCTCCTCACCCTCCAGGGACTGTATTTATAGGTTGATTTGTATTCTTTCTCTTCCCTTAGGAGAAATTTTGTTTCCACTTTTCTCATTCCACCAGGTACGATGAGTTTGCAAAAGCAGCAATGCCTTGTGTCTGTAAAACAAGAGTAAAGCTTTGTTTCATGGAAGAGGATGGGGAGAAAGATCTAGGTGAAATTCTTTGCCTTTCTGTACAGCTATTATTCCCACATCTTAGGTTTACACCTTAATGAACCCTTCTTAGATATCTTTCTGATCTTTTCTGACAGTTCCCGGTAGAGTTTACAGAGAAATAGCCTTCAAAATAATATACTTCTTAGTTTCTGTAGCCCCAGGCCACAGAATTATTCTTTCTATATATAAATATTTAAAAGTCATATTCAGCCTTTATCTATTTTAAGCCACTGTATTGAAGCTCTTCTTACTGATATTCACTTGCTTCCATTCCCCTTGAGCAAGTACTCACATCTTTTATTTCCTAAAATAAATCATCGATCCTTAGATTTTGGTTAGTTTGTTGTTTGTTGTCCTTCAACTTCAGCTATGAAATGATTTTGAAAAGGCATCCTGAATTTGAAATTAATTGGACTCTTCATTCATCAGTAAGTAATTATCTTCTTTTTCCAGATTGTATTAACAATAAATACAGTTATGGCGACTGTGTTTGCTGCCACTGTTTCTCTTTAATTATACTTCTCATTTAAATATTTCATATTGTGTGTCAATGAATATGTTCCCTCTACAATATGTTGCATTTATTTATCACCACTGAAAGTTTTATAAGTTGCATAGTTACTTTTTGTCAGGTACTATTTATGCTTCAACTACCTCCAATGACAGACTTCTCATTGTTGTCACTATAGTAAGTGTTTTGGCTGCAAAATTCCCTCCTAAAATTATTCAAGTTGGATTCCACAGGAGGAGGAATCTAAGCTACCACCTGTGAAGGACACTTATGGGGTAGTGCTCTTGGAATCAGGCTTCCCAGGTGGCTCAGAGGCTAATAATAATAACAATAACAATAATAATAATAATAATAATAATAATAATCTGTCTGCTAATACAGAAGATGCAGAATGCACAAAGTAGGCCCCTGAGTTTGGAACATCCCCTGGAGGAGGAAATGACAACCCACTCCAGTATTCTTGCCTGGAAAATTCTATGGACAAGGGAGCCTGGTGGGCTACAATCCATAGAATCATGAAGAGTTGGACACAACTGAACTTGCAGGTGGATGCTCTTAGGATCAACATCCTTAGAAGGGAAGAAAAGAAAGGAAGTCGGGATGTATGGAAAAGTTGAGCCAAGGCATACCCAATAAAGGTTTCATCTGACATCACAGATATTTCTGGAATAAAAAAGGCACATGAGAATAGTCCTGAGTTGAGAGGAGAGCCTTTATATTTCTTTACGATATGTCATTGGAGGGGGCTTCCCATTGAAAGAAGATGATATTGAGAAAAGTAATTTCCCTCTGTATAGGCTCATAGATAGGAGTTGCAAGTTGTTAGCACTCAGTAGGTGGGGGAATATTATCTTCATTCCAGAACAGAGATGTGTGTTGCACATCACACAATCCATTACATTTACCACTTATTTATCCTTTTTTTCTATCAAATAAACCTGTGGGTTGGTCAAAAAGTTCATGTGGGTTTTTCTGTAACATCCTATGGAAAAACCTGATGGAACTTTTTAGCCAATCCAATATCTTAAACAACCATAATTATCAGGGATCTGAAAATATTCATATTTTTGTTTCCACAGAGTCCACTGACTAGTTGAGAAGGTGAAGATCTGTGTCCTTAATTAGCACCTTTTTTTTTTCCCTGAAATATTCACTTGCCTCCTGCTACTTCAAAAATAGGAGACTCATGTCAGTGTAACTTGAATATGTGCTCCAAGAAATCCTCACCCAAGAAGTTGAGACTGAAAACCAGTAAATAATTTCATTGTTTGTTTCAGGAAATTGCTGCAACAGAAGTGTTTGAGTAAACAGTTCTATCATCTGAGAAAACAGCTGTCATAAACTTTTCATACCTGGAGAAGCAGCTCATTTATCATGACAGGAGTTGTTTCAAAACTTACCTCAAAATTTTCACCACAAGGGTCTACTGATCCTACACTATATATGTATACTATGTGTACACACACACACACACACGCACACACACACGCACACATATATGTATGTTCAGTGTTAAAAAGTTCCCCATATGAAAAGACACAATTTAAATCTCTTGAACTGAGTTTTAATCCAATAAATAATCTTTCCTGACTTGGTCTTTTTGTGATAATACTACCAATGGCTCAAGGCAGCATTACCTGTTCTTGCAACAAAAGAAAAACACATTAGGTAGACTTAGTTAATAGCCTTTTCTTGGGGTTTTTGGTGTGTGTGTTTAGTCACTCAGTCGTGTCTGACTTTTTGTGAGCCCATGGACTGTAACCTGACAGGCTCCTCTATTCATGGGATTCTCCAGGCAAGAATACTGGAGTGGGTAGACATTCCCTTCTCCAGGGCATCTCCCTGACCCAGGGATCGAACCCAAGTCTCCTCCACTGCAAGGGGATTCTTTACTATCTGAGCTACCAAGGAAGCCCCTCTGATTTGTGGGGTATAGTAGAATTATCCATTCTGAAGATCACCACAAGGACCTCCTAATATCTTCTTGCTGGCATGATTTAAGTCTCTCTACTTTGAAACAAGATCTTCTGCTCAGGCCTTATAACTACCCTGTCTACAGATCTCTCTGACAAAGGGTAAATCACGCCCTATATTTATTCTGAGTTCTGATCTCTGTCTAGATTAGGAACTGTCAAACTATGACCTGCAGGTGGTACTGTTTTTGTGTCTATCTGTGAGGTCTTCCATGAAACACAGAAGAGTTTGATAAAGGAACTGAGAAAGTAGGGTCCACATAGTCTAGAATATTTGCTGTCTTATCTTTCATAGAAAAGTTCTCTGACTTTTGCTTAAATCCACAATACTGGGTTCTTTTTATCTTCTAAGAATGGGGATCCCTTGTTTCAGTTCAGTTCAGTTCAGTCGCTCAGTCGTGTCTGACTCTTTGTGACCCCATGAATCGCAGCACGCCAGGCCTCCCTGTACATCACCAACTCCCGGAGTTTAATCAAAATCATGTCCATGGAGTCAGTGATGCCATCCACCCATCTCATCTTCTGTCATCCCCTTCTCCTCCTTCCCCCAATCCCTCCCAGCATCAGGGTCTTTTCCAATGAGTCAACTCTGCACATCAGGTGTCCAAAGTATTGGAGTTTCAGCTTCAGCATCAGTCCTTCCAATGAATGCCCAGGACTGATCTTCTTTAGGATTGACTGATTGGACCTCCTTGCAGTACAAGGGACTCTCAAGAGTCTTCTCCAACACCACAGTTAAAAATCATCAATTCTTTGGTGCTCAGCTTTCATCACAGTTCAACTCTCACATCCATATATGACCATTGGAAAAATCATAGCCTTGAATAGATGGACCTTTGTTGGCAACTAATGTCTCTACTTTTTAATATGCAATCTAGGTTGGTCATAACTTTCCTTCCAAGGA
>CM035290.1:56407725-56418503 GCA_020226075.1 Hydropotes inermis | reverse complement strand
AAGTGATGGGACCAGATGCCATGATCTTAGTTTTCTGAATGTTGAGCTTTAAGCCAACTTTTTCACTCTCTTCTTTCACTTTCATCAAGAGGCTATTTAGTTCTTCACTTTCTGCCATAAGGATGGTGTCATCTGAATATCTGAGATTATTTATATTTCTTCCCAAATATGGAAATAATTTTAAAACTCTACTTTTAGTTTATTTAAAGGAGGGCAGTCTTCGATGGCTAATTTTCAATGCAAAAATTTCTTTGTAAAGATATCTTACCTCTGGGTTTATTTTATGCTTAGCAAAGGAGTTAAGGACTCAGCTCAGCCACTCAATCCTGTCCGACATTTTGCCACCCCATGGACTGCAGAACACCATACTTCCCTTTCCTTTACCAACTTGGCAGCCCCAAATATGCCAGTGGCATATTGATTATTTTGAGCTAAAGATATTTGAAAAACAGTAAGTGTAAGAAGGGCACTGTGATCTCCTCTTTTCTTTGTGAATGTAGGAAATGAAACTCCCATGTGTAAGATGCCTTCTCTATGCCAGGAGGAAAAATAATATTTTTTTATAACCAGAGAAAGGGGTGCAGAGAATGAGAGCTCTGTACAAATAGACTTCTGTTAAGTGGTTCCCACCTTCTTGAGATTGCCCTGCACTTTTCAGTTACTTTTCCACAATTGCCACTTTGCTTACCCTGGCATTTGGGGCACTTGCCTTAACCTCCTTTCAGTCTTCATTTTCCTGTGATAACTCCTATGTGTATGTAGGATTTGTTAAATAAAATGGGTGTGCTTTTCTCACATTAATTATCATATTGTAACAGGTAGTTCGTTTACCATGTTAGTTCAGCCACAGAACTCGGGAGGTAGAAGGAATTATTTTTTCCTTTCCTACATCACTTTTGACACTGTTTTCTTATGGAGAGCTCCCAGATGTTGTATTCTGAAACATCTTCCATTAGAATACATGGATAACTCTTTAGAAATTTATGGAAGTATTTTTCTTTTAAAATATTTTTTTCAAAGTTTTTCATGTTTTTAAAATTCTGTATGAATGGTCAAAACTTAGGTCAAAAATTTTAGTGACCCACAAATCTTTGAAATATGGTGCTATTTAATTTATAATGTTCATACATACTGTTAAAAAAGAATTGTCTTATAGTTCTGAAAGAAATCTAGAAAAAAATTATACATTATATTGTTATAACCCAAGTCTGGGTCTCTCTGTATTAACTTAATAAGAAAGAATTATGCCTCATAAAGAAATTTCATTAAATTCCTCCTGCCCAATTTGCTTAGACAATGGTCTCTGAAGAATTTATGACAGGATAGTCTCAATACCAAGGCTGCCTTGTACCATGCTAATTTCAAAAGATATATAGGTCAAGTATAAGGATTCTATTGTATTCCAGATGAAAATTGGCAGGAAAGTGCAGAGATATTTAATAAACTGTATAAACCTCCAGTACAACTCACTGCAACCATAAAAATGGAAAAGAATGTTTTACTGCTGTTTGCCTACTCTTTTCTTTCTACAAATGTCCAACCATCCAAGACCATTAAAAATGAAAGGGTGGGGGGGACCTTTATGGATTCCTAAACTCTGAAAATTAAATATATATCTAAGGTTTTGCATTCTTTTGAGCACCTTACCTCTTCCTTCATTAAATTATGAGGACACCATTTCAGCTAACATTTTAACATAGTTGGAAGATAGATTTGTGATATTTCATTTTGTCTATTTCACTGACTGACCCTACTGCCATATCCAGACCCATTAATCTTGCTTGCTCCAGAATGAGTTTTTTTTTGTTTGTTTGTTGTTGTTGTTTTTTCCTTTCTGAGTTTATGAATGAGGATGATTCAGAGATACATAGGGAATTTTCTGTAACATTTGAAACACTCACAAAAATCTATCACTTACTAGACCTCAAATGCATCTTTAAACAATTCTAAAGAATTAAAATTTTACTGTACAATTTATCTTATACATACACAAAACACACAAAATTATAAATGAATGTCCAAAAAAATACAATTTTAAATCACTTATGTCTTTAAACCAATAAAGCACTTGAAGATAGAAAACTCCTGTGTAAATAAGATAGAGTAAATGACAAAGTACTTAGAGTTAAGTGACAATGAAACAATGCATAATGTGTGAGAAATACATTTTTTAAAACCTATAGATAAGAAAAAAGACCAAAAACATGAGCTAAACATCCAACATAAAACCTAGAAATAAAGAGCACAAAGTCACATACTTCTAGCACTATGGCAGTCCAGGTAAATAGCTCATTTGCCTTAAAATGCACAAATTCTAGATAATTGATAACAAATTTATTTCAAATAAGTTTCTGAATGTACACGACAGTACAGGAAACTCCCAAGAGCTAAGAATGGCAAAGGCTCTGAGATCATAGAGGTAGCTGCATGAGAAGTTGCAAATCCATATTTCACTAGAATCTAAATCAGTATTCAGAAGTGAGAATTTAGGGTATTATTTCATCTTAAAATAATAAGACACAAATCTTTAGGTCCTGACAAGTCAGTGTGTTTGTTAGATGCTGACCCCCAAATCAGGATTCTTGTGCAGGAAACTGAGGAAGTACTGTTAGAAGGAGCCAATAAAGTTTGGAGAAAATAAAAGGAGAAAGAGAAGGAAGCCAAGCAAAGGTTTAATCTGAGGCAAAGTCCTGTTAGGGTAACTTCAACCTGATCTCAAAGAATAATTCTAATATTATTATTTAGTTACTGGACATTATTATTTGTATGTTTATATAACATATAACTTATTGCTATAATTAATATTATCATAATATTGAGATTAATTATCATTATCATAAAAATAATATTATAATAAATAAGTTATTTTGACCTGAGGAAAGAACACTGAATTTTCAAAATTCTGTGCCTATTTGTAATTAGCTAGGGGTTTGTGGGGGAAAGTTAAGGAGATAACACCCAGGAATTTCTAGTTCTGTGGGAAGACTCAATACATTGGATTTGGAAGTTCAAAACTTGTCCTCTTCAGAGGGTAACAAGCAGGAAGGCCAGGGGTCCCCAAATGGAGGAAATAGGCTGCACGTGTGGGATATTTTTTATCTCTCTCTTAAGCTGCAGAGGAAACAAACTCCAAGTGTCAGATTTTCTTTTTCCCCTTCTCTATACAAAATGAAAAGGAGGTTTCCTTTAATTCTGAGTTGCCATAACAACACGTGGTTCCATCTGAACTAAACTTTTCTCAAACCTTGAGCTAACCCCTGCATTTTTCTTATGGAAATGTTTTTCTTAAGCTATGCTAATGAACTATGTATTTATTTAGACTGTCTTTCTTCAAGTCAGTTTGCCTAAAACTCAAAAATGACTTGACAAACCAGTATGTTTTACTTGACAAACCAGTTTGTTTTACTCAACAAACCAGTAAGTTTTACTCATGTAAATGTTCTGTTAAACTATATTGATGAGATTATGCATTTGCTTGGAAACCTGCCTTTCTTCAAGATTCATGTCAATCATTTTATAGCCTGGGGTGATGCACCTTGTGCCAATGTTATTTCAGAATGCATGTTTTGGGTGAGGGGCCTGGTGCCACTCTCTGTTTTAAGACAACTCCTTTGTCTAATTAGCAACCTGCTGGTAGGTATATATATTTCCTGCTAAAGACTAGCTGGTGGGCACTCTTTCTGCTTCCTTCTGATGTCTATGTCAGAAGGTTTCTCTATCTCATTTATACTTTAATAAACTTTATTACACAAAAGTTCTGAGTGATCAAGCCCTGGATTGAATCAGTCTCCTCTGTAGGCCAAGAATCCCGGTATCTTTCACAGTTCAGCAACAACCTTTCACTCTGAAGATCTTCTTTAAGTTACAATGGGTTGGAAGGAATCTGAGCACATCACTAACATTGTCTGCTAGAGAGAGGGAACAGAAATGGAGAAATGGAGAGACCTAATATCCCTGGACACTCAAAAAAGGACAATTCCCATGAAAGTGTGGTCAACGAGATGCCATTCTACTTAGAAACTGAAGCAATGAAAGAGACAACTTATTTCTGCCTCTGTAACATGGGAATACTTTTAACAAAAATCAGCAATGGTTCTTTAAAATTTCTGGCTATAGGTTATGTTCTCATATGCAACTTCTGTAAACTATCCTCAGGACCAGTCACAATGAGACCCAACGCAAAATAAAAATGTGAGATCCTTTGCTTAGAAAATACTATGAATTTTAAGATGATGACAACAGAGCATTAAGCCAGTATTATGGTCTTCCCAGTTCAGGGCTCTTTGTGGCTGCACAGATCACACACCATGAAGTTGACCTTAACTATCTTCTTAATAAAGTACTCACTTCATCAACATACGTACATACACACATGAATGAATTTGTTTCATGTTGTTAGTATTTAAAATATGCCATAGAAACAAATTAAAATTTTATCTTCATTAAAACATGCACAATCTTTGTCTCTTAGGATTTCCACAGAATAAATATTTAAAAAACACATCAGAAACATCTCCAAGAGAGAACGCAACAGAAATTGCATACAGAAGAGTTATACACCTAAAGACATCAGATACTAAAATGATCATATAGAGAGTAAAATAAATAGAAAATTATAATTCAAAATGTATAAGAATCAAGAAGCTATAAAAAGTAAGCAGAACTGTTTTGTTTTGTTTTTAAGTAGCAACACAGAAATTCTATCCCTGGGTCGAGAAGATCCCCAGGAAAATGAAAGGACAACCTACTCCAGTATTCTTGCCTGGGAAATCCCATAGACAGAGGAGCCTGGCAGTCTACAGCCCATGGGGTCACAAGAACTGGACATGACTTGTTGATTAAACCATGGGAATTCTAAAAATGAAAGATATAATTATTGGAATACAAATCACTATAGATGAGTTTTGATTTCATGTATGAATAACAAATATATATCCAATTCAGGGTTTTGCTTCTGGGTATATATAAACCTTGGAGAAATTCCACACAGGAACATATGGGCATATGCACAGGAGTATAATTTCAGCACTGTTTTTTCACAAAGAACTGAAATGCCCTCAGCAGAAAAATTTAAGTGAACTATAGTCCATGGCCAGGTGGGGTACCGTGTTCTGGCCAGATTAAATGAGCTATATCTACAAGGAGAGCATTCTAGAGTAGTGATATATAAAGGGAAAACAGAATGTGATTTAAAGCTTAATAATATTTACTTAAATTTTAAACATGAACTTGCATGCATAATTCAATTCATAAAACATGAACTTCAGATAACAGGGAAGTGTGTACTTTCCTTGGTTCTGTCTTGCCACAGCAAAGATTTGAAACAGCAGACAAGTTTTACAACTCGGTTACAGCTCAGAGTTTCATTCAGCAAGCAAAGAAAAATATGCCTTGGAGGAGTTAGGGTTGACCGACCCCAAAGGAGAGACTCAATCTTGGCTCTTCTTTCTGTATACTTTGTCTCCTCTCCCTGAGCCTGCCCTGTGTAAATTTGGCTATCCAGGAGGGCTGCTTGTTTCATCTGAAGTTCTCACTAAGGTTCTTGGATTTTCTTTTGTTCCATTTTTTATGGGCTTTTTTCCGTTTCTTTGTCTTTTAGCCACTGCCATTTTGGACTCCTTTTTCCTATTCTAAGTGTCTAACATTCCTCTCTCAAGACATGGCAGGCCCAATTGTTTGGTAATAGGGGCATTGAGGTCTCTGGATAGTTCCTGCTGAGCTGAGATGGCAAAGGGCATTGGGTTCCCCCCTCTTGCTAGTCTCAAGCCTCAGAGTCCTTATAGGATGTCCATCTAAGGGTGAGTGATATTTTCCATGGCCAGTTGTAGTTTTTTATATCCTTGTTGAACTGGCACTGTGTGTTATAGCTTGTTGACCTGGGCAAAGACAAAATGGGTTATACAATTGATAATATATGGAACAATCATAAGCAATATCAATACAATGGTAATAGGGATTAGTAGGGGCATTAGCCAACTCCAAATTCCCCAACAGCAGGAGAAGGATCCCCCAAAGAGAGATCGTCACTATCCTTAGAACTCTCCAGTTCATTCTTAGAGATCCCATAAAATCTGAATGTTTTACCTGAAGACTGTGAAACTTTCTTTAACTTAGCTGGAGGTATTTAGAAGCAACATGTCTTATTCAAGATGGCTCAAGTCTCCTTGTTCAGGAATCAGGAGATCTATCTCCTGTCTATTTTGGAGTACAACACTTGCCAAGCTGTACTGAGTCTTTAGAGCTACCCTGAGAAATCTTATCTCCAGAAACTTAGCTTTCAGCGTGTTCATTGGAATGACACTCATTTGTAGTCCTAAATAGGTATCTGAGACCTCCCAGGCACTCACAGGTGTACTGAGTGTCCTCTTCTATTTTCTTCTACAGCTTGACTCGTGAACCCAGGAGCAGTGCCCTGCTACCTTGACTGCTTTGGGGGTAGAAAGTCCTACAGGGTGGTGGCTCTTTCATGTGGGCTGAAGTTGAGCCTTTGGAGACCCATCTTCCCAGAATTTAGTTAAGACTTGAGTCCCTGGAGCATATAGTGGTGGCTCTTTAGAATCTTGTGGGTCCTGGTCCTGATTCACAACCCACAAGTGTATATCTTGTTGGAAGTGCCCAGCAGCCATGGTACAAGGCTGGAGGGTCTGAGTCCTTGGATCTAGGAAGAGGTCATTGACATAAACAAAAGGTCTCCCATATAGCATCTCATAAGGACTAAGACCAACCTGCTCCTTAGAGGCAATACGGGTGTGGAGGACAGGTATTGCTAAAGTCTTCTTCCATTCCAGGGAGGTCTCCTGAGTTATCTTTTTTATTGGTGATTTTAAGAATTGGTTGACTATTTCTACTTTTCCAGAAGACTGAGGCCTCCAGGCACAATGTAGGTAATAAGTAAGGCTGAAAGTTTTAGATACCCCTTGGGTGACCTTAGGAGTAAATGATGTCCCATTGTCACTTTGTAATGGCCTGGGCAGGCCAAATCTCACAATGATTTGATGGTGCAGTTTTTTACCACCTCCTCAGCCTTCTCAGTCTGGGTGGGAAAATTTGTAATCCATCTTTTGAATGTATCTATCATGACTGGTAGGTATTTATACCCTCAAGAAACTGGCATCTGGGTGAAATCCATCTGCCAGTCCTCTCCTGGTTAGGTCCCAGGCTGTTGGGCCCTCTGGGCCAGATGGGGACTTTGAGAGCCTTGGGGGTTGTTTAACTGGCAAGTGGGACAAGAGGAGACCACTTACCTTGTAGTTGTTTGGAGACCTGCTCCTCTGAAAGACCTTTCTAGTAATCTTTGGAGGTCTTCTCCCCTAAATGACTGGTGGCCTGTAAGGAGTTAGCCAACTTTCACAGGAAGTTCTAAGGCAGAAAAAGGAGCCCCTCCTTTTGGAAGCACCCCATATGATCTTCTTGAAAGCCTTTACTCTTAGCTTTAAGAGTCTCACCTTCAGTATATGAAGGAGTTTCTGGCAAATTAGTCTGCAGAACTAAGGTGATAGCCCCTATTAGGTCATTGTTCTTTAATGCTCTCTGTTAGCTGCCTGACCAGCTGCTTGGCTCCCTCTTGCCACTTCCATGCTCCCTGTTGGTATCCTTTACAATTGGAGACTGAAAACTCAGGGGAAGATGATCTTCCTCCAAGAGACTAAGGATTTGATCCCCATATTTGATTGGAGACTCTCAGGTGGTCAAGTGGCTTCTTTCTTTCCAAATGGCAGCATGTGCAACTAGCACCAAAAAGGCCTACTTCGAGTCAGTGTAAATGGTACTCTTTCCTTTTCCCAGCTCTAAAGCTCAAGTCAGGGCTATGAGCTCAGTCAATTGGGCTGAAGTACCTGGTGGCAAAGGTTTAGTCTCTATGGTCTCGAAATTGGAGACTACTGCATATCCACCTCCACTTTTTCTATCTAAGACAAAGCTGCTCCCTTCAGTGTACCAGATCTCCTCAGGATTCATCAGAGGCTCTTCTGACAATCCCTCTTGGAGTTTTACCCAATGGTCCAAATTTCTACACAAGAGTGAAAGGAGAGAGATCCCTTGGGTATAGCCTTGAGGATAGCTGACTTAGGAACTTCACAAGGGGATACAGTCAGGCCTGAATTTTCCATCAGCACTCTGCTTGATATCTGAGGATCCTTTGATCAAACATCCATAAATAGCCTCTCCCATTCAGGAGATGGTTCACTTGGTGACTGGTAAAAACTGTTAGTTTGCCCCCAAGAAAGAGTTTTAAAGCATCTTCCCTCAGGACTGAAACAGTTGCAAAGCAGGGAAATATCTCATCACAATAAGGGAATAGGATACTAAGGGACCACCAGAAACTGGTGGGAAAATATTTGTCCATCCCAGCAACAAAGTGCTCAGGTGAATCTTTTTGTAATTGTTTTTCCTGTACCACCCAAAATGGTACAGTTTTGGGAGGAGAAAGCCCTGGAATAGGTGGTCAGGACAGAGGAGTTCTGTGTCAACCAAGAAATTCTTGGACCTATCTTCCAAATCCAGGTGCACCCTTGGCTCCTGCCCCATGATGGTTATCTGTGACAGGTGGGCTGACAGTGACTGGAGCAGGCTACTTCAGTCCTGTTGAACCATTATGATGGAAGGCTTGGTGCTTGACCTTGAGGCAGGTGGGCCCTGAGGGCAGTAATGGGGTTTGTATCAAGCCATTTCAGGAGACTTGCCACTTGCCAAATTCCAAAGAATTTGGAAATTCTTTGGTTCAATATCCTGCCTGTCTACAGGTTAGGATTGCCTCGTGCCTTGTCCTTCAAGGACTCAGGGTTTGCCATAGGGCTTCCCTGAAGGGCAGCCAGCATCTGGGCATGCCTTGTCTCGTTCCTTTTCTCCCTTTCCTGTGCCTTGGCCTCCCTCTCCTGTTCTCTATTAGGAAAGATATCCTTGGCTGTCTGGACCACCTCATCTAAAGAGGCAACAGAGTCCTGCTGCTGTACCTATTTTAACTTTATCCTGATGTCTGGTTTACATTGGGACAGGGATTTGTCCTTTAAAAATCACCTACCCCTTGTAAGAGTCTAAATCCAGATTGGTAAACATTTGGAGGGCCTCTTTTAGACTTTCCAGAAAGGCAACATATTCCTCGTTGGGCTCCTGAGTTGTTGCTGAGCCTGGGCACAGTGCCACAACTAATAGGCATCCTTCTATTTCCATGTGTGGACTTCCTTAGATATGCTTTCTGAAGATTATCCTACCCATTAGAGTTACAATCTGCCAGCCAGACATCCCCGGGTCAGGGTGCAGATCCCCAGGCAGGTTGAGGTGTGACAGCCCCTCGAGGATCAGATCCCTAGGCAGGTCGAGGCAGGTCAATCTCCTGGGATGCCCAGACTGGAGTCGGATGTCCCCAAGATCTCCAGCATGACTAGTTCTGGGTAGGATTAAGGGGTTATAATCTTAACTCATTGCTGGTTTGCTCACTGCAGAGGGGAATAGATACCATGATGTAAAGCAATCAAAGCCTGTGAACTCAGGCTGTGAACCTGGAGAACTAGTCATAAGCCTTATCCTCTTATTGTTCTGAGAGAATGTAAGTCACTGATTTCTTCCCCTAGTTCTCCATAAGAGTAGGTTAGGGTGTTTCCAATGGTAAGCATTTCATTGTCAAAAACCTATTTTAGGTAATAACAGAAGTAATGACAAAGGAATGGGCTATCTGGTCCTGTTAGGGTCATTAAGAGTACTTTAATAATAAACTGGGTGGAGAGATGTTGCTTACAAGGGGGCAGATTCCTGGTTGTAGGAGTTAGTAAATGGCTTATGAAGAAATTGATAAGAGGCACCAGACCAGATGTTCCACATAAGTGTAGTGGAGATTTGATTTGATTTGGGTGGATATTTGTAACTTTAGGAAAAAGGTGGTAAAGGTTTGGTGATAAGGATTTGCAGGCCCAAATGGCCTGCAGGGCTAACTCTCAAAGTGGCAAACCTTGTTCCTGAAAGCCCAGTTGCCCTTGAAGGAATGCCACCAACAGATGGACTTTTAGAAGGCACTGTGTGCCTGTGACCTCTCTAGTGGGTTCACTGAGGGATCCTGTTGATGCCCATGTTGTAGGAAATATGGAAGATGAAGGCCTGAATCTCTAGAGAGATTGGATGTTATACAGTATTCCCCTCCGAAGGGCTAGCTATTTTCTGGTTGTCCCTCCATAAGATTGTACAGGCAACATTGTGGGACTGGATGGGGCTCAGGAAAAGAGCATGAAACAGGAGGGAAGGGGACGGGGCACAACTTTTGAAAGAATGACATAGCCCAATGGTACAACATAAACACATTAAAATCAAATGGGCCTGATATGGCAGACAAGTCAAATTCAACTAAACCTTGATCCTCAATTTGCAAGCTAAATGAGAGGTATGTCATGACAGTTCCAAGGAACTATCAAAAAACCAAGGAGTGGGTGGTTCCCCAATTGTTGGAATGATCCTCCCACTAATTAGCATACTAGATCACCCAGCTCACAAAAACTAACCCCACATTTCATGGCCGCCACACTCACTCTCTGTGAGGGCACACATTCTGTAGGCTGTGCTTCTCTCTGAATCCGAACAAATCTGCCTCTCACCTATTGCTATGTCTCTCACTGAATTCCTTTTGCGATGAGATACCAAGAGCCTGAGTTTCACTGGGTCCTGAAACCAGGCACCTTGTGTTTTGGCTGGGCTCAAGTCTCAGTTAGACAAGACTGAGTGATTAAGCATAGCACAGAGTCCCTGCCATGTGGGTTTAAGTGACAATCTTAGGTAAACAGTTTCAAACACAA
>CM035290.1:56354808-56407325 GCA_020226075.1 Hydropotes inermis | reverse complement strand
CTATGTAAATTGGGCTAGCCAGGAGGGCTGTTTGTTTCACCTGAGGTTCTCACTCAAGTCCTCGGATTTTCTTTTCTTCCATTTATGTGGTTTCCTCCCCCACCCTTTCTTTGTCTTTTAGCCACCTCCATTTAGGTCTCTCTCTCTCTCTCTTTTTTTTTTTTTTTGTTTTTGGATTCAATACCTAGGTTGGGAAGGTTCCCCTGGAGAAGGAAAAGGCTAGCCACTCCAGTATTCTGACCTGGAGAACTTCATGGACTGTACAGTCCATGGGGTCGCAAAGAGTCAGACATGACTAAGCTACTTTCATTCTTGCTATTCTAACTACCTAACAGATATAGTTATACTGTATATGTATTATATGTATATGAACATATATGGGAAAGATACATGTTTATACAAGATTATGTGTTCATAAAAGTGTGAACTGAGTTTGGGTTATAGGCATTAGGGTTGCTAGATTTAGCAAAGTACAGAGCATATGGTTATATTTAACTTTCAAATAAAACATAAATAATAAATAATTCTTAATTATACACACTTAAAATTGTATTGAAAAGATATTTCCATCCTTAGTAATTTCAAGCTGAGGGGTCTACATGGAAAAGTGGAAATAGTAGAGATGCTGTACAACTTCTTCCCCATAATCTCTATTTAAATGTGTCTTTTTGAAAACAATCTGAACTATTTCAAAGCTGGACTTTTGTGTTACTACAGTGTAAGTAAGACATGGGAAAATGAGGGCTTTTGTAATGTGATCATAGTTAAATGTTTATCTTCAAAATAAAAGTAAGTGACATTATAAAGCATGGAAGGCATGAATAAATTTCAAGTAATTAAGAAATGAACTTCCCTGGTGGCTCAGTCAGTAAAGAATCTACCTTCAATGCAGGAGATCTGGGTTCAATCCCTAGGTTGGGAAGATCTCCTGGAGGAGGGCATAGCAATCCAATCTAGTATTCTTGCCTGGAGAATCCCCATGGACAAAGGAGCCTGGTGGGCTGTAGTCCATGAGATCACAAAGAGTTGGACATGAGAAAGTGACTAAGCACAAATTAAGAAATATAGTCTGCCCTGGGGAAGAAAATAAGGTGATATAGTAAAAAAAACTATATTTAAATTAAAATTATAGTAGCAAAAATTTGAAACATTGCATCAGTCAGTGTGCAATTAGTTAACAAGTGAAAATCACCGGACAGTGATAACTTGCTGAGTTCAGTGGAGATAGATAGCTCTAGGCACTAAAGAGTTCTGGGATTAATTCATAGAGAATGGTGAGAATTGACTTAGGCCTGGAAAGATCTACAGGGTTTGAAGGATGAAAGTGAATGCTTGCAACACGATATTCAAAAGGGAGTCAAAGAGACAAACAGAAAAGTTAAAGTGTGCAATATATGTTGAGGGTTCCAAAAAAAGAGATTTACTAAATCAGATATTTTGTAGGAGAGCCATAGAGGATATTTTTAAAAGATAAGTTGGGAGAAAATTGCATTGCTTTGAATAATTAACTCATTTAGACATGGTATTAGACACACGGTGGGCAGGGGGAATCTTAAATTTTGCTTTGTTTTTAAACTTTTTATTTTATATTGGAATATAGCCCACTAGCAAAGCTGTGATAGTTTCAGGTAAATAGCGAATGGATTCAGCCATACATATACATGTAAACTTGAAGTTTGTATTTTTTTTTAAATAGATGAGTGGATGATTAAAATATATATATATATATTTATATTGCTTTAATGAGCAAGCCAACCTGATAAAGTTTTTTTCTAGTGATCATTGTCACATTATCATCTTGGGGGGAATTCTACTGAAAACAAAGTAAGAGAGTTTGCATTTGCTATTGTACATAAAGCCTGTTTCATACACTTTACACATATATATATACACAAAAATAAATAAAATAAAATTATATATATATATATATATATATATATATATATATATATATATTGCTTTAGGAGTATTACCTAAAAATCAGTTGCATAGGAAGAATTTAATATTGAAATCATCATATGCTGTTTTTCTATATACTATATTCTACCATGTTTATCATTACACTCCAGAGATGTGGCTAAATATTTATTTTTGAATATCATGTACAAACCAAAGTTGGTATGTTTCATATCATAAGAATATGAAACTTGGCAAAAATCTGACATGATTAGTTAACTTCATAGTTTTTACCTCATCTTATTCTAGAAATTTTTTGAAAGTACAAAAATGAATTTGAGGTGAAATTCTCAGTCCCTCAGGAGAACAGAGTGACATTGACTGGAGAAATGTGGAAGCAACTCAAAGTAGAGATAAATATAGTGTTCATTAGCTTCATGGCAGGAATAGATGAAGAGTAAATAACTGAAATATATTTTGGTGACAAAAAGGACAGAGTTTGAATTAAATTAAATGGGTATGAGAAGAAAGGGAGAAAAATGAGTGAGCTTTAAGCCTGAGTATTCCAGCTTGAGCAGTAGACTGAAAGGCTGTAGCACCAAATGAGGGGTCAACTATGGAAAGACTAGTAATTTTAGGAGAAATAAATATTTTTTGAATGTCAAGTTTAGAAAGAATTATATTGAGAAGAAAGCGTTGGGAACCCTCAACAGTTAGGAGATGATTAGAAGAAGAAGTCATGAGGAAGATGGAAGAGCAAAGATCAGATGAGGTGAGGAGAAGCAAGGCCAAGATGTCATATAAGCTGAAAGATGGGGGTTTTGAAGAGGAAAAATGTGGGTCAGAGATACCCCATAACATAACACTTGCTAAGATAATGAAACATTCAAGTCAAATAATAGCCTAATGAGGCCCTCAGGTACAACTTATAAGAAATTAGTGACTGTTTTTCTTTGAGAGAGAGGAAAAAAAAAATGCTTTATTTATATTCACTACAATGCACTGCAAGGAAAATGATGCTCTATTTATTGCAATAACTTGTCCCTAGAGCACATTGAATTTCCCCATTAATTAAAAGATGCCATAACTTACTTCTACTTGTGTCTTATTATTTTTCCCTGATGGAATCTAAAATATTCTTAATAATTTCAGTCAGAATATATCGTACATTTTGTGGAGCTACAGTAACTCTTTCTTCTTCATTCAGTGGATTGAAGACAAGAATGTACTGGGTATTCCCACACCATGTAGGCAAATTGGCTTCATTCATCTCTGTGATGAGGGAAAGTTTCATATTTATCCTGGAAATGATTTCATAGTGGAGTCAGTTCTCTGAAGCATAAATTAATTCCTGTGAGAACTGAATAATGTTTGAGTCAACACTAATGTTTGCAGGTCATGATTTGTTACTGACATAGGCCAAATTTACATAACAGCCACAAAAAAAGAATTTTGAAAAGGAAAGAATTCTGGATCTTTAATTTATGCAGGCACATAAACATATATAAGTCCACATTCACATAGATGGAATCAGAATATAAGATAACAACTTTCTAATTTGTATCATTCTTTTTTTCTCAAGAAGTACGTTTGCTCATCAGCTGATTGAGTATTAGATAAATTAATTTTTATGAATATTCATTGATTGTGTAATTTTAGCCAAAACTATTCTGGGAATATCTAGTGATATAGTAAGAAACATAGCATACATATATTCCTTCTTGTCAGGAGCCTTAAAATTAATAGAGGTGCAAAAGATAAAATAAGTCATGCATAAAGATACTATTAATAAATGAATTTAGAGAAAGTGACAAGTTAGGGGTGTCTAATGTAAATTGGGTGATAGTTTTTGGTTGCCCATCCAACATTCATTCTTCTCTCATTTCATCTCATTGTTCTTTGGTTATCCAGTTGTGTTCAACTTGTTGCGACCCCATGGACAGCACATCAGGCTTCTCTGTCCCTCACCATCTCCCGAAGTTTGCCTAAATTCATGGGCATTGCATCAGTGAAAGATAAATGGCATTTTCTTTAACACTCATTAGGAATTTACTTGGCACAGTGTCCCTGGTGTTCGGTGTTCTCTGATGATTTATTTTGGTTATAAGAGTAACTATGGTTAGGGTGACTTTCCAGATGGTGCTAGTGGTAAAGAACCAGCCTGCCAATACAGGATATGTAAGAAATGTGGGGTTTTGATCCCCGGGTCTAGAAGATCCCCTGAAGGAAAGCATGCAACCCATTCTAGTATCCCATGGATAAAGTAACCTGGCAGGTCACAGTCCACATGATCACAAAGAGTCGGACAGGACTGTAGCGACTTAGTAAGCATGGCTAGGTGATGTACCCCTGATATCTGGGAAGGTAGTTATAACTTGGTCCAATTTGAAGGAACAGTCTCTCCAGTCTCACCGTGACTAAGGCAAGTTTGCACCCACATGCCTAAGAGTTGTGCCCATATATGCTGCAATTAAGGCAATGTAACTTCAGGTGCTATTTATGTGAAGGATTTCCAAGCTGCTGAGCTCCTGGCAGCTGCTCAAGCAGGAATACTTGTACTTGGGAAGGAATAGTAGCTCTTGGTAAGCTCAGGACCTATAATTGGGAACTTTAACACTTTGTGATCTGACTGTTGGCTCTCACAACCTCAGGCAAATTATTAGCTTTCACCTGTCCCTTGTAACTGAAAAGGACACAGGGGCACGATGCACATGGAGTATGTATTTAGCATAAGTGCTTGATGAAGTTCTGCACTGCCATCTAAGATACCAATGGGTATCATCAGATACCATTTCATCTCAACCACAATCATTATGTGTCCAACCATGAAGCAAAAAGTGATCACAGGGAAGATGATTCCATTCAGAGCTCCAGCATGAGTCTTACTTAACCATAGTCAGTTAGCAAATATTCCTCTGGTGACTTCGCATGTCCCATAGAGGTTACATGACCTATTTTTGTCCAATTAGAAAGAAAGAAAGGATTTTGTTCCATGGATGAGTGAAAGATTAATAGGTTCTTTGTCTCAAACATATTAATGTGAACAGAAAAACATATTATTTGGAGCCATTCTGTAACAACAAATTAAAGAAGTCAGGAAGAAGTTAATTGCTTGATGTAGTGCAGAGGAAAATTAAATGTAGATTTCTCCTAAACCATTAAGCCACTCCATCAATCAATTCTGAAATCTATCTGTACCTGCAGATTTCCTTTTATATAAAATAAAATTTAAATTATTTAAAATAATCTAGTTTGAAGTGACTGTTACTTGATCCCACACATACTAACACCAACTAATACATGTTAACATACTAACCACCAATATTATGATACATATCCCTTCTGAGAAAGATACATTTTATTTGAACACTAAGCTCAGCAAGAAGACAGTTATGCAAGTATCAGCTGAAAGAATATTCCAGGTATTAATAGCAGTGCAAAATCTTTTGAAAAAATGAATGCAAAATGTTTGAATGCAACAGAAAAATGGGTAGAATTAATCTAATGTGGCTAACAGAACTTCAAAGATGTTGTGAAAGTAAATAGGGCCAGACAAGTAGAATCTTATATGGGAATTGTGGATATGCATACTGGCAACCATCTCCAGTATTCTTACCTGGAGAATTCCATGGACAGACAAGCCTGGCAGGGCTCCACAGGGTCACAAGAGTTGGACATGACTTAGCAACTACACTACCACCACTACCCAGAGTATTGAATAGTATACATTTTATATAAAATTCTCAGGCAAGAGGAACAAAGCCTCAAGCATCCTGTGAGAGTTTGCTTTATTTTCCTTTTAATTAAAAAACATATAAAAAATGAAACCACTGGCTTCCAGTTCAATATGGTGGAGTAGAAGGACATACACTCACCTCCTCCCATGAGAGCACCAAAATCATAACTAACCATTGAACAACCATCAACAGGAATATACTGCAACCCACAAAAAAGACACCCCACCTCCAAAAACAAAGAAGAAGCCACAACAAGGTGGTAAGAGGGGCACAAACACAATAAAATCAAATCCTATACTCTCTGGGTGGGCAAACCACCATCTGGAGAACAATAATACCCAAAAAGTTCTCCCAGCGTTGTGAAGGTTCTGATCTTCATGTCAGGCTTCCCATTTTGGGGATTCAGCAAGGGGACTGGGAATCCCCAGGGAATTTGACTTTTAAGTCCAGTAGTCTTTTATTACAGGACTTCCATAGGACTGGAGGAAACAGAGAGTACACTCTTAGAGGGAACAGAATCTTGTGCATGCCAAGACCCAGGGGGAAGGAGCAATGACATTACAGGAGACTGAACCAGACTTACTTACTAGTGTTGGAGGATCTTCTGTGAAGGTGTGAGGAAGCAGTGGTTTGCTGTGGGTACAGGAACACTGGCGGCAGCAGTCCCAGAAGGGGCTTCTTGGCTTAAGTCCTCTTGAAGTTCCTTGAAGGTTGCCATTGCCCCTACCGTAGAGCCCACAGACCCCAGGGCTGGGTCGCCTCAGTCGGAACAACAGGGAGGGAGAGCAAGCCCACCCATAAGTGGATAATTGGATTAAACTTTTACTGAGCAAGTTCCTGCCCACTAGAGCAAGGCTATTTCTCTAACTATGGCCTCTCTTGTATCAAGAAACTTACACAAGCCTCTTAGCCTCATCCACCAGAGAGCAGACAGAAGAAGCAGAACCATAATCCTTCAGCAGCTGGAAGGAAAACCACATCACAGAAAATTAATCTCGAATTAAAAAGCAGAGGGTTTTGTCTCAAACGAAAGGACAAGGTAAAACCCCAGAAAAACAACCAAATGAAATGGAGATAGGCAATCTTCCAGGAAAAGAATTCAGAATAATAATAGTGAAGATTATTTAGGATCTTGGAAAAAATAATAGAGGCAAATATTGTGAAGATAAAAGAAATGTTTACCAAAGACTTAGAAGAACTAAAGAACAAATAGTGATGAAAAATACACAAGGAGGAATCATTAGCAAAATAACCAATGCAAAAGAATACATAAGTGACCTGCAGGACAGAACAGTGAAAATTACTGTCACAGAAAAAAATTTGGGAAAAAAAAGAATGGAAAAAAAAAAAAAAAAAATGAAGACAGCTTAGAAGTCCTCTGGGACAACATTAAATGCACCAGCATTCACATTATAGGGTTACTAGGAGAGAGAGAAATGACCCAAGAAAATATTTGAAGAAATAATGGCTGAAAACTTCCCTAACATCTGAAGCAAATAGTTGACAAAGTCCAGGAAGTGTGGAGAGTCCCATACAGAACAAACCCAAGGAGGAATGCACCAAGATAACACAGTAATCAAAATGACAAAATACAAAAATAAAATGTTAAAAGCAACAATGGAAAATAACATACAAGGGAAAGCCTATAAGGCTGTTGTTGTATGTACTTCCACTTACCACATCATTCAACTTAACTCCCAAATTGTATGTAATTATTTATATCATTAAGTTACTCATGTTTCTATTATGACTGGAAATTGTAATTGTCTTTTTTTTTTAATCTCACTATTGATTGTGAAAACTGATAAACATCTTTTACTATTGTATTTATGTAACTATTACTTGTTTAATACCTCTGTATCATGATTAATAAAAAGAAAAAAATAGAATTCTGTATCACTAAAACTACCACTTAATAGAAAAGCTTATAATCACTTTTAAAATCCAGATGCATTACAGAATTATCTTGGAATTCTTTGAAAAATACAAATGTTATGTTTAAAAAAAACTGGACTACATAATGACCTTTTCTATAGCTTGTTTCACTTTTTCTATTTAATATTCAGTGCTCCCATTTCTTATGTTTTCCAATTTCTCAATCTCTTTTTCGTTGTTTTATTATTGCTGTTGTTCTTTGTCAAGCATCATAGAAAAGCTTTTGTATATACACACACCTATATCTATAATATAATATATATATTTTAGAAAATGTATGAATTTCTGCCGAGCTAAAAAAATTATGACATTTTGCTTCCACTTTTTTGACTTGATATGAATAGAATAGTAGATTTCTAATTTATATTTACTCAAAACCTTGTTATAGTTCTGTGTATTTTGACATCAAATATTACTATTAAAAGTCTAGAAAATTTATTAAAAAAATAAATAAGGCTTAAAATTTCTAATTCAATTCTGAGAATATAAAGAAATACTATATTGCAGAAAGAAAAAAAAAACAAAAAAATAGAAATTTAACAAGTGATACAGTATCATAAACCAAAGTAAAGATTGTGTTCAAATTTCACAAAATTTTATGCTAGTGTCCAGTATTTTTTTTTCCAGTATTTGTTTTCATTCATCATTCACATTGTATTTAATTAGATTAAACAGTTTCAGCTGCATGCAACAAATTTGGGCAAATTCTTCATTCATTTTTATCCTACTACAGATATTCTCTAATTTTCCTTGTTATGGTTTCTTAGATACACCCATCATTTAAAAGTGGACATTCAGTTTCCAAATACATGCTCTTTTATTTGTGCTGTGCTAAGTCACTTCAGTCCTGTCTGGAGCTTTGCAACCCTGTGGACTGTAGCCTCCTAGGCTCTCCTATACATGGGGTTCTCTAGACAAGAATACTGGTGTGGGTTGTCGTGGCCTCCTCCAGAGAATCTTTCTGACCCAGGGATCAAACCATGTCTTTTTATGTCTCAGGTATGCTAGAGGAGACATAAACTTTACCACTAGTGCCACTGGATAAGCCCAACTTGTAAGATAATAAAACTTGTAATTTTTTTTATTTAATAAATTATACCACTTTTGCCATTTTTAATTTTGAATGATTAAAAGCCATTGAGCTATTTGCATAGGAAAAATTGTATGCAATCCTACAAAGAGAGGAAAAGTCCTGATTATGTCATCTTTACTATATGCTTCATTTATAAATTCATAAATTCATAGTAGGAAATTATCACTAAGAGCCTTTTACAATTGATTACATATCTTTCTGAGAATAAGCTATGTACAACTGTTTTTTTTTTCCCCTGCAAAACAGGGGTTAACTTTTTTCCCTTTCTTTGTTTCACTTTCAATATGAAAATTTATATTAATAATAACAATGCATTAGTTTTTTCTATCATTTATTTTAATGTATCAGATACTTTCCAAGTTCCATCTTAAATGTTTTGCCCTCACAGAAATCCTGTGGATAGATACCCTCATTATCTATAAATATGACAAATGAGGCACTAAATCACAAAGAAGTTATATAGCTTTTGTGTTTCTACAAAGTTAGTAAGTGTTAGAAGAGTGAAATGAACCAGGCTGCCCAGCTCTAGAGTTCCTATTGTTAGCTAGCATTTTATTTCTAACTGGGCTATTGGTAACAATATATTTATTAATAGTCTATAATAATTTAGCAACAATAATTGGACGGGTTCCTTTGCTTTTGGTATCACAAAATATAACAAACTAATTGTGTATTTAAAACTAACCCTATATGCAAAACCCTATATGATAACCCTATATGCAAAACAGAAAAAGAGACACAGATGTACAGAACAGACTTTTGGACTCTGTGGGAGAAGGTGAGGGTGGGATGTTTTGAGAGAACAGCATCAAAACATGTATATTATCTAGGGTGAAAGAGATCACCAGCCCAGGTTGGATGCATGAAACAAGTGCTTGGGCCTGGTGCACTGGGAAGACCCAGAGGGATCGGGTAGAGAGGGAGGTGGGAGCGGGGATTGGGATGGGGAATACATGTAACTCCATGGCTGATTCATGTCAATGTATGGCAAAAACCACTACAATATTGTAAAGTAATTAGCCTCCAACTAATAAAAATAAATGGGGGAAAAAAAAAGAAATCCTTAAATAAATAAATAAATAAAACTAATGAGAACTGTAGACATTTTATGATCATGTTCCTTAAGAATATATATAGATGTATGTATATTTGAAAGGCAGGATTATACAATAGGAGCTGAGGTTAAGGCTGACTCCTGTAAGTTGACAAACTCTAGGATATATTTCTCTGTATACCCCCAATGGTTTATTGATACCTGTATGTTCATCCCACTGTTCTGTCCTCTTACATTTCTGTTTTAGATTCATTTCCCTGTGTCAAGTCTTTACTATTACCATTTTAAGAATATTCTCTCTACTCTGCTTTCTGCAGTTTTTGAGTAAATATTTATTGAGTCCTTTTTTCCACCTATAGAAATAATGAGGTCACAGTTGATTAAAATTCATCCTATTGAATTGTTACATGGAGTTTTTCTACCTGTTAAAGGATGGTCAAAGTACAATTAATGGCTAAGGAATAGCACTTTTCTCCATTTGGGGGATTGGACAGCTTCCACCTATTTTCTTGTTCATCTGTATTCTCTGCAAGCCCTGCAGCAGAATAGTTTATGCTACTCTCCTTTCAGTGAGAAAAGTCACTTCCAGTTTGAATTAGTTGGATAGATATATGAACCCTCAGGCACTTTCTGGGTAATGTAGTATTCTCTCTGCCTGCAGCAGACTGTGTGCCCGTTGTTTACTCATTTCTAATACCACTGAGTATACTCTAAGCTCAAGGAAAAAGGGGGAAACTTGAGAGCTGGCACTTGTGGACCTCTGCACATGTGATCAGTGGAAGTATATATCTTTAAATAGTTCATATGCCTGTTCTTAAAGCTGTCTACAAAAGTAACAGTCTTTCTTTTATGTTTAAACACATCATCTGGTATAATACTAATACCAATTAATATTATCTCTCCTATCTTCTGATAACAGACTCTACTCCCAAGACCACAGGCATGAGCACAGATCTCAGTGGAGACAGTTATTTTATCCTGTGGTTGATGGCATTGCTAGCTCCAGCTTTCCACTCCTTCCTAATCTGTACTGTTTGCTTTGTGATCTATGGTACCTCTGCAAGAGAAATCTTGAAGAATCTCTTGACACTGGGCTTGGCCATATGAATTGCTGTAAGCAATAAGATAGGACAGAAGGGAACATGTACTAGATCTAAGCCCAGACTCAAGGAAACCCTGCATATTTCTTCCTGTCATCCTGTGCCTTTGCCAGGATCATGAAAAGAGCCTGCCTAGACTGAAAGGAAAACAAGAGATGCATGGAGCAGAATTAACCTGACCAACAAGATGGTTGGGCTTTCAGACTTGCAGGCTAGATACAAGGTTATGGTTTACTAAGACTTTGTGTTTTTATTTATGCAGGAGTATTTGGGCTACAGTTAATTTAGATATAGGTGGAGTTAATAGGTATGGGTATAGATATAGCTTTCATGTACCAGATCTCAATGATAAATTAAGGTATGAACAAAGGACTTGAGTTCTTTCCAGGCAATTTATATATGCAAGACATGGAAAAATATTCTCTTATCATCTAAGATCACTACAATATATTAATAAAATTCAGAACTGCTTGCTTGCTGGGATGAAAATAAGGGTACCCACAGTAGGAGGAAATGATGCTGATATGGTCAATGATGCTGCTAAATGGTTAAGCAGCATTAAAGGAAGAGAAAAAGAGTGCTAACAACGGGCTTCCCTGGTAGCGCAACTGGTCAAGAATCTGCCTGCAATGCAGGAGGCCCCAGTTTGATTCCTGAATCAGGAAGTTTCCTTGGAGAAGGAAAAGGCTACACATTCCAGTATTCTTGGACTTCCCTGGTGGCACAAATGGTAAAGAATCAGCCCGCAATACAGGAAATCTGGATTCTATCCCTGGGTTGGGAAGATCTCCTGAAGAAGGCCATGTAACCCACCCCATTATTCTTGCCTGGAGAATCCCCATGGACAGAAAAGCCTAGTAGGCTACAGTCCATGCAGTTGCAAAGTTGAACACCACTGAGCTACTAAGCACAGCACAGCATAGCATGACACTGCTTCATTAACAGGAGTTTTTATTCTTAATATCATCTTCACCCTTTCTTAAACTGGTGCAAAAGCCTGTGCAGTATTGTAAGAGACAGACTCTGAAAAGTGAAACTGGTTGACTTGAGGTACTAAGACGGGCAAGATCCTGAGTTAAAAAAAGTTTCCTTGCTATGCGCTAGCAAGTGTTTTGTTTTTTTCTAAGGGGCTCGAACTAATGAGTACACAGGATTAACATTTGTCCCATTCTTTTATATGATTTTAAATAAGGGCTTCCTTGGTGGCTCAGTTGTAAAGAATCTGCCTGCAATGCAGGAGACCTGGGTTTGATCTCTAAGTAGGGCAGATCCCCTGGAGGAGGTCAAGGCAACCCACTCTAGTAGTCCTGCCTAGAATCCCATGGACAGAGGAGCCTGGTGGGCTGCAGTCCATAAGGTCACACACAGGTCGTTGGCCTTGACTGAGGCAACTAAGCAACAGCAGCAACAAATGTGACATTTCATTTCTAGCTCTTCAGAGCAACTATAATTACATTTATTTGTGTATAAAGTGAAATTCAAATTTCATTATTTTCCAACTAGATAGATCATTGTCCTAACCTATATCTATTAAATAGGCTCTCCTATGTCTTTGAAAGTCAACTGTGTTATATACTAAACATATTTATCGGAGAAGGCAATGGCACCCCACTCCAGTTCTCTTGCCTGAAAAATCCCATGCACAGAGGAGCCTGGTAGGCTGTGGTCCATGAAGTCCCTAAGAGTCAGATATGACTGAGCGACTTCACTTTCACTTTTCACTTTCATGCATTGGAGAAGGAAATGGCAACCCAATCCAGTGTTCTTGCCTGGAGAATCCCAGGGGCGGGGGAGACTGGTGGACTGCCGTCTATGGGATCACACTGAGTCAGACATGACTGAAGTGACTTAGCAACAGCAGCAAACATATTTATGTCTTTGTTTGTTTGTTTAGCTTCTTTTTATTTATCTCTTTGCCTTGCCTTAAAATAATGACAACTGTTTTAATTACTGTGCATTTTAATTTGATATATATGCTTATGCTGCTGCTGCCACTGCTGCTAAGTCGCTTCAGTCGTGTCCGACTCTGTGCGACCCTATAGATGGCTCCCCAATCCCTGGGATTCTCCAGGCAAGAACACTGGAGTGGGTTGCCATTTCCTTCTACGATGCATGAAAGTGAAAAGTGAAAGTGAAGTCTTTCAGTCATGTCTGACTCTTTGCGGCCCCATGGACTGCAGTCTACCAGAGTCCTCCATCCATGGGATTTTCCAAGCAAGAGTACTGGAGTGGGTTGCTATTGCCTTCTTGGATATATGCTTATACATGTTACATACATATTCATGTGTATGTGTTAATCATTCAGTCATATTGGACTTCACCAAGATTGAACATGGGCCTCCTGCATTGCAGGCGGCCTCTTTACCATCTGAGCCACAAGGGAAGCCTAAACAGGTATTTCCCTAACCGGGAATCAAACCCAGGTCATGGTGGTGAGAGTGCTGAATCTTAATCTCCAGACCACCAGGGAACTTAAATATTCATACCTGGTATAATTCTTTCTCACCATTCTTTTTCATGGCTCTTTGGGTACTTTTAGTGTTTTATCTTTCAGTTGAATTTTGGAGTTAGTTTGACAATTTGCTTAATATTTGTTCCTTAAAATTTGTTAAATTTATAAATTACTTTGGGGAAAATAGGTAACATTAAATCTTCTCATCCAGGAATACAGCTTTTCTTTCTATTTCTTTAGTTCATCTTTTATTTCCTTTGGTAGAATTTTATAGATTTATTTGCATCATTATTGCACAGTTTTTGAAGGATATATGCCTAAAAGAGATAGTATAAAAACATCTGGTTATTGAATTTTGTTTACTACTTTTTGTGAGCTGCAGCACTACAGGAATACAGCAGACTACAACAAAAGAAAGTCATCTGAAAGCAAAAATAAGAGAGTTACATAGTTTTCTAATAAAGATTCTTTATGCCTCTGGTCAATGCTTCCAGACAGCTGAAAAGTAGATGAGAAACAGTGATATTTGAGAAAGCTGCAGGGATGGAGGGCCTTCCAGACTTATTTTTAAACCTTCTCCTTGTAAATTTCTCTCCCAATAAGGAAAATCCATGTACAGGTGTTCTGGTGTCAGAAAGCCAAGTAGCTCTGCTTCTTAACGGATTGTGTTATTTCATGTTGATCCAAGGAAGGGACTAACTAAGGTGGAAGCCACAGATTGGAGGTCTGATGATTGGTTGGAAATAGGAAACCACAAGTCTGACATGCAGATTCAGCGATCACTTCCTTAACAAGAAATCTAACACTGACTGTGAGGCAATGGAGTCCTTGGGACTGAAATGACAAATGGCCACATAAGGTGTTAAGGGTCTGTTACTGTTAAATTCTCAATTCTGGCAAGAAAGAAGCACAATATTTCTCAACATTTAAAGCACCTCCTAAATGGCTATAACCAGTCCAATAGGAAATAGGCTTCCAAATAGTATCACTTTCAAAATAAGAATCTGCTGCTCTATTTAATGTCTTTTGGTCACTGCATAAAAAAGCACTTTAGATAGAAAGGGCATATGGGTTCTCTACCTCCATGAAAACAACAACAAAATGTATTTTTGTTGCCAAGAATAAGTTTCTTGCTAGTGACCATTGTTTATTGCTTTCTATTTCTACATTTTATATATATAGAAATTTTATTGTGGTTGCATTTGGTGGTGAGGTAGACAATTCTGTAATTTACTAAATAGTCAGCTATGTCAAAAGAAAATAAAGACTGGACTGAAGGGATAAAGATAGAATGCTGAGAAAAAGTTTCACTATCAGGCAGAAAATACAGGTTATGCTTTGTAAACTAAGGGAGAGGCTTGGGAAAGGCAGGTTTTTTTTTTGTTGTTGTTGTTGTTGTTTGTTTGTTTTTAAGCAGAAGAAGGAAATTTCAGTCAAATGTTTAGAAAGCAAAGTCTAAGTGATGTTGACTGGTTGGTGATATCTGGATCAAATTCTAAGCATTTGATATATCCTTACTTGATTGTGAAAGTTCCAGGAAGTGGGCTTTACTGCTTACACAAAGCAAACAATCCTGGTTTATGTAACTGAGCATCCCAGGTGGCATCAATGGTAAAGAACCTGCCTGCTTATGCAGGAGACAGTAAGAAATGTGGCTTCAAGCCCTGGATTGATAAGAGCACCTGTAGGAGGACATGGCAACCCACTCCAGTTTTCTTGCCTAGAGAATCCCATGGACAGAGGAGCCTGGCAGGCTAAAGTACATAGGCTCACACAGAGTCAGACATGACTGAAGCAACTCGGCATCCATGCGGTTGTCATTTTAGCAGAAGTCAGGGTTGTACTCTTATCAGCAGATTTGACAGCCAGGTCAAGATTCACTGAATATACAACAAGGTGATACATCTAAATTTCACTACATGCTAGGTTCTTCATCCAGAGGGTTTCTCTTCAGATTTACACTGTTACTGTGTACATGTGTGTGTGTGTGTGTGTGTGTGCACACTTAGTCCATCAGCCATATTCAATCTTTGAGACACAATGGTCTGAAGCCCACTAGGCTCTTCTGTCTATGGGATTTTCAGGCAAGAATACTGGAGCAGGTTGCCATTCCCAGGGGATCTTCCAGACCCAGGGAATGGATCTGCGGCTCTCGTATCGCCTGCATTGGTAGGTGGATTCTTTACCAAAAGTGCCACCTGGGAAGCCCCAACACACCATATCTAGACTCTCCTTTGGGGAGAGTAGGGAAATATTTGCAGTTTTATATGGAGCTATTATTTTACATGAGATACTGATGTATTTTTTCAAATATATAAAAATTCTATTTATGACATTCATTAATTAGAGGGGCTTTCCTAGTAGCTCATCTGGTAAAGAATCTGTCTGCAATGCAGGAGACCTGGTTTGGTTCCTGGGTTGGGAAGGTCCCCTGGAGAAGAGATAGGCTACTCCTATCCCTATCACTCCAGTATTCATGGGTTTCCTGGTGGCTCAGATGGTAAAGAATCTGCCTGCAATGTGGGAGACCTGGGTTCAATCCCTGGGTTAGGAAGATCCCCTAGAGGAGGACATAGCAATCCACTCCAGTATTCTTGCCTGGAAAATCCCATGGACGGAGAGGCCTTGTAGGCTACAGTCCATGGGGTCTCAAAGAGTTGGACACGACTGAGTGACTTCACTTTCACTTTCACATTTTAAAAATAATTTAATTATATAGTTAAATATATAACTATTCAATGTAAGTCTTACTACTTTCATCACAATTTAGGTGATTTAATTCTACAGAAAAAGCAACTTCACATTATAGTCAACTCTCTTTAGATACATGAATTTAATAAATAGTATCTTTCTTATATTGTCCAAATAAGAACAATCTAACATATTTTCTTTTAATTTTTAACAGACCTTAGTTATGATATTAAGGAACACTTAAAATATCAAATGGGAGTAGAGTGAAACTGAATTCTTCAAAGCCAATTATATCCTGATTTTCATATAGAAGGTTCATGGACATCATTATAAGGGGCTTTGCTAAACACATATATTATACAATTCTAGCCAAACTACCTGGCTTAAAATCTCAACTGTGAAATTTACTGCCTTATGGACTGAGATAGTTCATTTAACTTCTCTGTTCCTCTATTTCTGATATATGATATTATCTTCTTCCAGTGGCTGGCTGCTCTAGGGAATACAAGAGTGGTTTTTGTCTGTTTGTTTTCCATAAGTCACAGAAGAACTTGGCACATGGAAATGATGTAACAATTTAGAGCTGTAATTCTCATATTTAATCCCATCTCCTTGTGACCACATGCATTTATCTATAAGATGGTTGGCTGCAGTTATGTTACAGTGAATGGGTATTGTAGGCTTACTCTGGGAATAGCTAAGTAGCCCATATGGAAATCAAGCACACATTCATTTTATTTGAACCAGGCTCAAACCAGATGAGCAAATTGGCCTGGATACAGAGTTGGCTGCAGTGATTAGGTCATAAAATAGGGGAATTCATTTAGAAACTGCAGTTTCATATATTATAGAACTCAAAGTAAACCATGAGTGTCATTGTCCTACATCAGGTGTTTCTATGTGGAATTATTAGTATTGTAGGGAGGCCTTTTCTGTACAGAAATGTTTATATTGCAGAGATAATGGGCCTATGATGAGAAGAGTGATGTAGATCTGTGCTGAGGGCACAGGTCTGTGGTTCTGGTGGCTTGTTAAAATCAGTGGGTGCACACAGAGACAAGAGCACAAAGAAAATGATGAGATGATTATTATGTGTTTTAAACTGTGATTAATTACACAAATTATGCATATTGAGTGATCAAGAATTAACCACTCATTTTGTATATGCCTATTTGTAACAACAGGTGGCCTGATGGACATAAAAAAACAAGAAATTAGAAGAATATTCATTCTCTCCAAAATATCATATAAACCAGAACAATATTGTTTGCTCCAGATTCACTGTAAAAATGGAAGAAAAAGAAAAACTTGCATATAAAACACTAGTTAAAAGTTAATATAAAGTGCCACACACACATATGCACACAGTAGCTCTTTTTCAAGTATTTAAAGTCTCATAACTTAATACTATACTGAGTCAATCATTCTCACATTTGTAAATGCTAATAAAATATTTCTAGAAGTTAAATTCTGAACTCTACAGACTATTGATACCAAGAGTTAAAGTACTGAAAAAATAATCAAAAGTTTCAAAATCTGAATAAGAATATATAGGGAGATAAGTAAAAAGAATTTTGACTTAGCCAGGAGATAAAAAATGATTTATTAACACATTTCAATGATGTAAACTATTATTTTCCATTCATCTTTTCTAATGGTGTACACATTTTTTAAGTTGTTAGACTAACTACCATTTTTAGTAATTATTATTATTATTATTAATTTTAATTTGGAATCACCTGTCACATGTGTACTAGGTAGACACTCTGATAATAGATACTGTGCAGCCATTTTTTTTTTTAATTTCAAAAGTTTCTTATGCCTTGTGAATCAGCAAACGTTTTCATGGATTCCATGAGAATAAGACCTTGGACTCAAGGAAGCTAGAGACTGTCCGCAAATGAGTGCCATGGAGATATAATCCTAGGATTTTCAAGAGGGTGACTGTGCATTAACTTAATTGACCTGTACTTTAAGACTAATTTTCTCTGTGTCCTGGGTTAGAGACTCTTTCCGTTTGGGTTGAGCGGAGCTGTGTGTCTCTCCCTCAGCTGTGCCAGTCATCTCTTCCAAGGTGGCACCATGGAGGAAATAGTTATCCTTTCAAAGGATAAACCAGGTCTTGTCTTGACTCTACTCAAAATCATCCAGTCTTCTCATTTAGGTCTATGGGGAGGTTGAAGTTTTGAATTATCTGTGAGGACCTGTGTAGTCAGGTGCAATTATACTTCTGAGCCCAGCTTTCAGTAACCCAATTCTCAGTGCTCTCATGCCAGAGGTTTTCTCGCTATTCTGAAAACAAGCCTGGCTCATCTTTGCACATTCTTCTCAATACCTAGCATGCTGCTCCCTCCCAAGTCCACATAGTTCCTTTTCCCTCATTTCCTTCTTTTGGCTTCTGCTCAACGTCCCCCTTAGTGAGACCTTCCCAGACCAGCCCACAGAGTAGGAAGCTTTTCTCTGCATGTTTTATCACTTTACCTGTTACACATTTCTCCATGGCACTTATCACCATTTGAGTTATTGGGTGTTTATTTTCTGTTTTATTCTGCTGCAAGATAAGTCACAGTAAGACAGACATTTTGTATGTTTTGTTTACCAGCAGTTAGAACAATGCTGGACACAGGGCATGCCTTCAATATTTATCTGCTTCATGAATGAAAAACTGGAAGCATGAATAAATGGTATTGTCATTTTTATGTACTTGCCCCATTTCCCTTACTAAAATTTAACTTTGAGAGGGCAATTCCTTCTGAAGTTAGCTCAACTAGATAATCACTGTACAAGGAGTGACTAAAATGTGTTTGTTGACATTTGAATAGGAAATGGTGACAATTTATTGAGGAACAGCATGAAAGAAGAAATGGTTTGATTGTAATTCAAGTTGTTTCAGATAAGAACTGCTCTGGTTCTAATAAATTAACCAAAGGGCACAATGATTAAGATTGTTGGGGGTCAGTGTTTGCAACATAATATAACCATTTGATAATTAGCAAATAATTATTGTGTGTCCATATTATGCTAGAAACTGTGTCAAGGCCTGAGGATACAATGGGAAGAAAGACACTGTTTCTATACTTCATGGGTTTGAAGTCAACTGGGGACAAAAAAGGGATAACCAGGTGGCTGATACAGTCTGATAAGATATCGGGTAGCAGGAGAACTGATTCAGTTATAGGAAAGAGAGGGTGTTCCCGAAAAACATTATATGCATTACCAGATAATTTAAGAATGGATAGTATGACTATAAAGATATATATATATATATATATATATATATATATATATATATATATACACATACATAGCATTACTAAGATGAAGTTTAGAGTAAATCAGTGTGATGGAAGGACACAGTCAAAAGAATGTCAAACAATTACACAGCTAGACAAGGGGAAATTAACTAAACAGATTAGAAAAACCTAAACATTAAGGTGGAAGTTGAGAGAAATTCTCAGACAGACTAACTTCAGCAACAGAACCCCATAAAGAATCAGGTATTAAAAGTAACAAGCATTTCTCATAGTAACAGTGCAGTTAAGGTGGAAAACAGTAGTAGAAGTTTCTATACAACTGCAGTTATTATGACTCATTCTCATTCCAGCCTGAAAAGGTAGAAAACTCCACCTTCCCACCTCAAAAGAATGAGATATGTTTGGAACTCAGGAAAACTAAGCTTAGCTGAAGAAGTAGAAGTACTATATTAAAATTAGGTATTCAGTGAAATTCTATTTAATAAGTGGTGAGACTAACCTTTTCCTCAATTTGACACGGAGAACACTAGCAACTTGCCCTATACATCCTATGCAGCAATTTGGAAGATTATTCTTTGGGAAGAATCCTATGTGGTAAAAGGAAAAAGGAAAAAAAAAAAAAAAAAAAAAAGTGGAAAAAAAAAAAAAAAAAAAAAAAAAAAAAAAAAAACATGTAGAGTATAGACATGACATAAAGTTATGAAATGACCAACAGTAAAGCCATTGGCTTAGAAAGGCTTTCCTAAAAGCAAGATGACAACTGTGATAATGACCTAAAATTTTAAAGTAGAACCAGTTTCGCATAAAAATATACCAGGATAAACCATTAATCATGGGTGAGATTAGAAAGGCCCCTTCAGGCAGGGTTGTAAGAAACTGATAGGACGTGAGACTACAGGTGTGTTGCACCAAAGTGAGAGTCTGATGACAAGGAAGACCCATCACCCGCCAGAAAACAGGACGCAGGCTGCAGTTGTCTTTAATCAGTAGGAGGCACCAGAAAAGACAGACTGCAGAAGAGGCATTCAGCTAAGCCTAATCAACTCAAAGATTATAAAAGAAAATAAAGGTGCTTTAGCCTTAAAATTGTGTTTGTTTATTACACAGTAATATACATCTGAAACCACTCCCTCCCCCCCTCCACTGTTCTGTTGGGGACATTCTAAAACCTTTTCTGCATTATTTCTCAGTTTCCCAGGAGTATTAAGCTCAAACTACTTTCAAGGGCAATGAATCTGTTAACATAACCATTGTTATGTTTACCTCGCTTCCTTGTCTTTACTCTTCAGCCCCTTCCATCTATTTCTTGGGATAATCTCCCAAATAAGCTATTGGCATATAAATTCTTTTTCAGGTTGTGCTTTTGGAGGAATCTAAAGTAAGTCATGGGCTTCCCAGGTGGCTCAAGTGGTAAAGAATCCACCCACCAATGCAGGAGATACAGAACACTCAGGGTTTAATATCTGGGTCAGGAAGGTCCCCTGGAGTAGAAAATGGCAACCCACTTCAGTATTCTTACCTGGGAAATTCCATGGACGGACAAGCCTGGCAGGCCACAGTCCATAGGGTCGCAAAGAGTCGGATACAGCTAATAAAAGTAAGGCATAGAGAGTTATTGAAACATTATGTTAGGACAGAATCAGAATTTATTTTATAAAAGGCACTCTCTAATATGGGGAAAAAAATATTTGAAAAAGATGTTTGGAGAAGGCAACCAAATAGAAAGCTGTTTTAATATCCAAATGAGAAAGTAAACTGTGTTGAAATAAAATAATGACATCATGCAAGGAGGCAGGTAGATGAATAGGAAAGCTAAGTCAGAGGTACAATCTAAAGAAATTAACATTTGTTTTGGATGTTAGGGGTAAAAAAAAAAAGTGAGAAGAAAAGGGATTCTTTCTGCCTTAGGCAACTGGATGGATGGGTAGGGAAAACAAAAGAAAGGTCAGATTTAGGGAGTTATTTCATAAACCTTTGTTCAGAATTGAATATGCTCAGTTTAACTAATTGTGTGATGCCTAGTAGGTAGATGTAAACAAGTGATATTTGGGACTGGAGTTACAGAATGTGATCTTAATGGGTTAGAAATTTAAAAATAAAATGAAATTTCCAATACTTAAATGATAATTACTTATTTTGTATAAGAAATATCAGTGTAGTAATAATGTGATTTATACATAGTATTTTCACACATCAACTTTGGTTACAAATCACTGGACATAAAGCAAATAAATAGAATTAGAACTCCCTTTAGATTGTATGGTAAAATGTCAACAAGTAACCTTATTAGACTACAGAAACATTCCACGATAAGCCTGAATTATCTCAATAATCCTGCTGCTTCTGGTTCAGTTTAAAGGGACATTATTTTTTGTTGTTGTTGTTTGTTTGTTTTGCTTTTTAATAAAGCTGAGAAAACAAAGGATATATATTAGTTCATGGGAAAATATGCAAATTTTAAAAATCACAGGAGTAGATAACTAAATTGTAACTTCAGAAATACCTGAGATGCCCGAGGGTTATGAATTTGAAGACTGAAGTCTTAAGTGTTATATTGTTATATTTATGGCCATTTGGTGATCTGGTTTAGGTGTGCTGTTTCAATTTGGAGGTAGCTAGAAACTATAGGAAATTCAACATTCTTTTGGAAAACTGATTAGGGTTTGTGTTATGCCACTTTCAACTATGAATCCCTCTAAAAGAAGCCTTTACTGAAGATGAAAGTCACCCATGGAAGCAGAGATCCCTGAACTGCCATCCTCCACTCCTGTATCCTAAATCAGCAAATCAGGTTACTCTTTGGAGCAGGTGTAGCCAGCTCAAATTAATCCAGATAGAGACTGATTCTGTAGATCATGACCCTAATTTCTGTAGTCACTTTGAGAATGATGGACACTTGCTGAATTTGACTGAGCAGCTTCTTTTCCTTGAACTGCTTTGGAAGCTACTTCTGTATATCACACAATTTCCAAAGTAGAAATTCAAGGATCTTCTCTCTCAGTACTGGCAGCTCAAATGAGTTCAAGCAGTTGTAGTTCTGCCATCTGTAAGAGATGAATTTGTTCAATCAAGTTAAATCACTCTGCCAGTTCAGTCACCACACCAAAAAACACTCTAGTTTTATCTGACTGTTCTTATTTTAAGGTTCAATTAATGTCTGAATTTCCACATTTTCTTCAAACTCATTACTTATATTTTTCTAATGTTTGTGAGAAATCATTTAACTAGTTTAAGAAGTGACATGGAATAAAATCAGTGTTTGTGGTTGTTGTTTGGTAGCTAAGTCATATCTCTTTTGTGACCTCATGGACTAGAGCCCACCAGATTCCTCCATCTATGAGATTGTCAGGCAAAAATATTGGAGTGGTTTGCCATTTCCTTCTCCAAGGGATCTTCTGGACTCAGGGACTGAACCCATGTCTCCTTCATTGTAGGTGGATTCTTTACCACTGAGCCACCAGGGAAGCCCCCAAATCAGTGTTTGGGTTCTACTAAAAACATGTTTTAAGATTCATTTGTAATTAAAATAATACTTTCTGCATTGTATTAGCTGAATTTTAGCCAACACTCCTTATATATTTAGATATAAGTTAAGTACTCTAGATGCAAACCTTCACATTGCAAACTTTCGAATGTGTGAACATGCATGCATTCAATGTCCAATCATGTAAGTTAGTTCACTTGTCTGATGCACATTTTCATGTGTGTGCATCCTCTATACAAGTGATTGAGCTTTTGTGTACTTTGATGTATAGTACTGTACTTGATAGAGTACAGTAGTACAGTATCTTTATTTCAACCTCAGGTTGTCTGCAAGGAAGTATAAAAGCAGCAGTATACAGCTGCTTCTGTTAACTGAGTACCTAGGCTACATTTGGGGCTTTCCTGGTGGCTCAGATGGTAAAAAGTCTGCCTGCAATGCAGGAGACCCAGCTTCTATCCCTGGAAAGATTCCCTGGAGAAGGAAATGGCAACCTACTCCAGTATTCTTGCCTGAAATATCCCATGGATAGAGGAGCATGGCAGGCTACAGTTCATGGGATTGCAAAGAGGCTGGTATAACTGAGTGATTTCACTTTCTTTATCTTGGCTAACTTTGTTGGAGTTATGAATGTACTTTTGGAATGAAAATCTTTTGTCTGTGGGGAAGTTACCATAGTGTATTTTACATTCTTAACCTGTGTATACACATATAGAAGCACACCTTATAGAAGCCTCGAGTTCAGCTGACATTTAAAATTTCTGATCTTCTGACCATTTTACATCAAATCTTTACACATCCAACTTTCTTCATCTTCATTTTCTTTACTGACCTACAACTACTACCTACAACTAAGAGTGCTGTCTGAAATCTTAACTAAAGATAGGAGCTCATTTCTCTTTCCTTATTTGATCTTTCTAAACATTTTCTCAGGAAGGCTACTATAATTTCTTCCCCAAGGACAGATAGGAAGCCATATTCTAAAATTGGAGGACAAAGTATTTAAAGTGTCTACTAGGAATGTGTGTGTGTGTGTGTGTGTGTGTGTGCGCGTGCACCCCTGGGTGTGCGTGCACACTGGCTTTTCCTAGGCCTTCACTTCTGGTCCAGATCATACTCATGCTCTCCTTTTCCTTCAGTCCTCTGTATGGGCTACTCCCACCCAGCTGCTGTCAGTCTTCTTTATTCTCCCTCCATTCCCCGACTTATTTCTAAATAGGTTTCTGTTCTCAGTTTGGAAATTGCTTTCTTTTTCTTAGAATATCTAAGCTGGTTAAATGGCAACATTGTGGGATATCATAGCATCCTTATCACAGAACTAGGGATAAATGACAGCTTCAGTTTTTCTCATGCTTCTTCTTAAATATTTTGCCATAATTCTTATTACTTTCTTTCATTATTTTTAAATATTATAATTTTAATTTATTTTAATTGTAAGAGCAAAATACATTCATTTTACAACGTTTGGAAAGTTATGGAAAGGAACATAACCTAGGCCTACTTCTATAAAAATTTATATTTTTAGACTCAATGAACTTGTGAATCAGTATGCACTGATAGATAGATAGATAGATAGATAGATAGATAGATATAGATATGGAGATAACTGAAACAATTTTGAAAGGCTAATTTGTCTAACATTTCAAAATTAAAAAAATCTGTTCCCAGGTACTACCTGCTTTGGACTTCAGAGATCTCCATTGGGGTGACCAGGATAGGCAGTGTAAAATGTAAACCCAGGTGGTATAGTGGTAAAGAATCTGCCTGACAAAGAAGGAGACTCAAGAGACCTAGGTTCTATCACTGAGTTAGAAAGATTCCCTGAAGTAGGTAATGGCAACCCTCTCTAGTGTTCTTGCTTGGAAAATTCCAAGGGCAGAGGAGACTGCTAGGCTGCAATCTGTGGGGTCTCAAAGAGTCTGACACTACTAAGTGACTGAGAACTCACACATGCACAAACTCTGATACAAGAACAAAGTAATTTGCCTCAGTCATCATATTGTCTATGGGAATTTGAGCTAATCCCAATGAGTTTCCCAGCTAAAGCTGCCCAATTGAGAAAAAAAATACAAGTTTGACCAGTCTGTGAAAAGTTTTGTTCCCATTTTACATATGAGGGAATTATGATGGAGACACATTCAATATTTCACAGATAATGAGAGTCAGTAATACAACTCCAGTTTTCACATTCAGATTCCTAAATTATTTAGTTTAATTGCTAAGTGTTGTAATAAATGGAAAACATAACCTGTATCTGGTAGCAAGTGTTCATTTACTGTTAGCACTATTATTAGTTATCCATATTTTAAAAAGTGAAAGAGGCTTTGTACTGTTCCTAAAATTTCTCTGTAATATGGATATTATACTAAAATAAAAGTTTACCCAAAATATCCTTACTTAAAAATATTTGTAAACATAAAATAAGTACAATGTTATAATGTCTGTATTTGCTTTAAAATACTCCAGAGAAATAATGCAACCACAACAGCAACAAAAGAGGGGGTTAGAGAAAACAAAAAATGACAAGATTTGATTATTAGGCTGAGGAATGGTTACTAGGAGGTACCTTATACTTTCTACTATGTGTATGTTAGCAATTTCCAAAATAAAACTTGAAGATTAAATATAGGTACATATGTACGTGAGAATCACCTATACATATTGTCAAGTTACAGAATAAAAATATATGTGCTAACATGTGAAAATAGAAGAAGAAAATGCAGGTAATAACAAACGTCTGCATGTAAATACATAGAATATCTGTAATGCAACTACCAGAAACCAGTAAGAAAAGTTGTCTCCTGATAGGAAAGCTGAGTGGCTGAGGATCTGGCATGAGCTATTCATTGTGACAAATAAAATATTTTCAGCAATGTAAAAATGGATACATTTTTATTGGGGATGGTCTTGATCACTGCAGTTTTTGCACTTTTACCTGCGAAAAGGTAAAATGGTTGTCTGGAGAGGCCTTACAAATAGCTATGAAAAGAAAAGAAGTGAAAGGTAAAGGAGAAAAGGAAAGATACCCATTTAAATGCAGAGTTCTAAAGAAAAGCAAGGAGAGATAAGCAAGCCTTACTCAGGGATCAAATCAAAGAAACAGAGGAAAACACCAGAATGGGAAAGACTAGAGATCTCTTCAAGAAAATTAGACATATCAAGGGAAATTTTCATACAAAGATGGGCACAATAAAGGACAGAAATGGTATGGACCTAACAGAAGCAGGGGATATTAAGAAGTAGTGGCAAGAATACACAGAAGAACTGTACAAAAAATATCTTCATGGCCCAGATCATCACAATGGTGTGATCACTCACCTAGAGCCAGACATCATGGTATGCGAAGTCAAGTGGACCTTAGAAAGCATCACTATGAACAAAGCTAGTGGAAGTGATGGAATTCCAGTTGAGTTATTTCAAATCCTACAAGATGATGCTGTGAAAGTGCTGCACACAATATGCCAGCAAATTTTGAAAATTCAGCAGTGGGCACAGGACTGGAAAAGGTCAGTTTTCATTCCAATCCCAAAGAAAGAATCCCAAAGAATGTTCAAACTAGTGCACAATTGCACTCATCTCACATGCTAGAAAGTAATGCTCAAAAGTCTCCAAGCCAGGTTTCAGCAGTACCTGAACCATGAATTTCCAGATGTTCAAGCTGAATTTAGAAAAGGCAGAGGAACCAGAGATCAAATTGCCAACAAATTTTGGATCATCAAAAAAGCAAGAGAGCTCCAGAAAAACATCTACTTCTGCTTTGTTGACTTCACCAAAGCCTTTGACTATGTGGATCACAACAAACTGTGGAAAATTCCTCAAGAGATGGGAATATCAGACCACCTGACCTGCCTCCTGAGAAATCTGTATGCAGGTCAATAAGAAACAGTTAGAGCTGGATATGGAACAACAGATTAGTTCAAAATTGGGAAAGGAGTGCTTCAAGTCTGCATATTGTCACCCTACTTATTTATCTTATATGCAGTATACATCATGTGAAATGCTGGACTGGTTGAACCACAAGCTGGAATCAAGATTGCCAGGAAAAATGAGAAATATCTATAGCAGATATGCAGATGACAAACTTTGTTTCCAACAAGCATCTTATAATTTCATGACTGCAGTGATTTTGGAGCCCCAAAAATAAAGTCTGTCATTGTTTCCACTGTTTCCCCATCTATTTTCCATGAAGTGATGGGACCAGATGCCATGATCTTATTTTTGGGCTCCAAAATCACTGCAGCCATGAAATTATAAGATGCTTGCTTGTTGGAAGCAAAGTTATGATCAACCTAGACAGCATATTAAAAAGTAGAGTCATTACTTTGCCAACAAAGTCTGTCTAGTCAAAGCTATGTTTTTGTTTTTTTTTTGTTTTTGTTTTTGTTTTTGTTTTCCAGTAGTCATATATGGATCTGAAATTTGGACTATAAAGAAAGCTTAGAACCAAAGAATTGATGCTTTTGAAATGTTGTGTTGGAGAAGACTCTTGAGAGTCCCTTGGACATCAAGGAAGTCCAACCAGTCCATCCTAAAGGAAATCAGTCCTGAATATTCATTGGAAGGACTGATATTGAAGCTGAAACTCCAATACTTTGGCCACCTGATGCAAAGACTGACCAATTTGAAAGAACCATGAAACTGAGGAGGAGGAGAAGGAGACAACAGAGGATAAGATGGTTAGATGGCATTACTGACTCAATGGACATGAGTTTGAGTAAACCCCGGGAGGTGGTGATGGACATGGAGGCCTGGCATGTGGCAGTCCATGGTGTCCCAAAAAGTCGGACATGACTGAGCCACTGAACTGAACTGAACTGAAATGGATAACTTATTGCAAGAAAAAAAAAATAAAATAGAAAATTACTTGTAAAGCAAGTGTAGAGAATTTTTTGATTGAGTGAAGCATTCATGAAAGTCTGTTCCTTAAAGTACTGGGGATATTGAACTTAAATAGAAATCTTAGGTATAAAGTTATAGATTGGACTGGGGCCTTTATTCGATTGTAGTTGTACAACACTAAACAAAACACTTGAAAAGTTTTGGCTCATTTACACAATAAATGCTTTCCTTGTTTCTTGGATATATTGTAGATACACAGTTTTTAATTAATAACATACTTTCCCTGTCTATATTGGTCTTATTATCTATTTGTGAGTAAAGGTGTTTAATCATTAAAACAGACAACTAAGTCCATAATTATTAAATCTTACTACTTACTATATCACTTAAAAATGTGATTCTGAAGGAAAATTATAATAAAAGAGTGTGGACTGGCAAAGATCTCATTGGGGAAATTGCATTTGGTTTCAAAAGGATTAGACAAAGAGAGTGGTAAAGAGTGTTCAATAACCAATATAAGAGGCAAGCATGGAAATGCAGGTGAAAGTTAATGATGCAGGATCTTGTAAATTAGGCTATAGATGATCTGCTGTCTATTTTTTTAAAGGCAGAAGAAATCCCTACAGGTGTTTCAGTAGCCAACTAATATAGACAGATATCCATTTAAATAACCCCTCCCTGACAGCTCAGCAGGAAGAAAATTCAGCTCTCTTCAAGATGTATTAAGACAATTATCTAAGAGCTGTATTAGAGTGCAGAAACGTGACAGAACAAGGTTTGAATGATAGAGAGGTAAAATCTGAAGGTCTAGTAATTAACTGATTTAACAGGATGTTAAAATAGTAGAGTTGGTGGCTAGGCAGTGACTCAGTTTTGTGGCTTGAGCAGCGGGTTATTATTAGGAGTAGGGGAAATTTGAAGAGGATCAGCTTTTGGGAGAGGGAAAGCTCAAATTATAAGAAGTCTTTAAGAGTGTTGTCATCAGTTGGGTGTTTTGGTATCAGAAAAGCAGCCTATGTTTAACTCTAGGAACCAGTCCAAGAGCAAAGGATGTTCCTGTTCTAGATCTCTGCTTCATTACTGTCTGGCACAGACCTCTCTCGTCATTTAGAGTTATCTGATATGAAAATGAGCTTAGTGCACTGCAGGACAGATTCAGACTAGGAAAACTGCCTCCCATATGGCACGGTAGTGAATACTGTTAAAGAAAAAATGAGGAATATTATCACCTTTATCAGAAAATTACACACAAAATGTCTCTAACTCCCAACGTCAATTAACCTGTTTGTTCAATGTCATTAGCGATGATCCTTTACTCAGCCATTCTCATTGTTCGTTTGAAACATTTCTTTATTTAGTCAATTTTGAATTGGCATGTCACTTTGCCCCAGTAGATACCATGGAAACCAGGAGAGTCTGGCTACAAGATTATTTAAAAATTACCTCTAAATATAATTCTGTTTTATAAAATTGTGTATATATTTTTCTCCCTTAAACTGATACAAAGCTGCTGGCTCTTTTCTAAATTAGCCTATGAAAATAGCTTTTTTTTAATTTCAAATGACTTTAACACTTAAATAAAGTCACTTAAGAAATTTGTGGTAATGATAGCACATTAATATTTAAATAGGTTTTAGCTCACATCAATTTTTGGCTCATGCTCTTTTTTTTAAATGATATAAACTTTAACTTATTTTCATAGTTTTTATTTCAATTTATCTTTAGATCCTCTGTTTCAAAAACCACTCAAAGAGGGGAGAGACATTTCAATGTCACCAAGTCTTGAGCTAAATGGTGGAATTTTAACAGCACTGTTTGCATCTCAGACATCAATAAATGAATCATCCCAGGGCTGAGTTGCTGCATAGAGATGATTCCCTTCACACATTCCCAGGTGGTGTTAGTAGGATCCAACCACTATCTATAGAGGTATCACCAGCTTTTATAAATGCTGGGTTTATCTGCCGAATAAAGCTTGTTATGAATAACCATTGACATGAATGCTGAGGCAGTTCTTCAGATTTGGGAAATGTACATATTACATAGTGGCAAATGAGTTGTGTGGATCAAAGCTTTGTTCATCAAATTGAAATACTCAAATCATTCTGTTATTTCCATAAGTCTCTACCTACGCATATTTCATTAATACAAATAAATATAAACCACTTTTTAATGAGATATGTACTGTGTGATATGTGTTTCTCCTTTTCCATTATAGGATGGAGATAGCGGATGTTAAGGCCAGATGTTCCAGGCTAGCTGTGGGATATTTTAGAACAATGTGTTATTAATTTAGGTAAATCTCTCACACTTTGCTTCTCCAGGTTGATAGGTGGTGATCCTTTGTATCTCATTTTAGCTGCATCTTTTTATAAGAAAATCTCCTTAAGTACATGCTGAATTGGAATGCATATTTACAGTGAGTACACAACTTATTATTATTACTATTACTTTGTATTATAGTTGCCTGTTTTTTTTTTTTCACTCTTTCATTCCCATTAAGACTATTATAATTTTGAAACCAAGAAGCATATCTCCTTTCCATTCAAAGCACTCACATTGCTATGGAGGCAACAATACTTACTCTATATTCACTTCCTTGACACACAAACGATATAATTCTTAGGTTGTAAGACGCAGCCAAATGTCTATTTATGGACAAAGATATCTCAATATCCCACTAATCTGTGTTGAATCAGCAAATGCTTCTCTTCTTTCCTGGAAGGTCTACCATGGGGTAGACATGTATTGAAGTGCTTGAGGTTCAATTTGTTCACCAGAGCTCATTTTTATCTACTTTGAGTATTCTAAGTGTTCTAAGTATTCTAGTGTTCTAAGAGCCAAGATGCTTGCTTGGCTTACAATGTGTCAAAAATATGAATTGTGTAAAAGAATGAACATATATATCCTCCTCAGTTGAAATTTTAAATGTCACTAATTTTGAAGATAGATATTTATGTTGCTGTGTTCCTGTGACAAAGGAAGCAGCTTTTTAATTCATATTCTTTATGATTTACTACACTGTTATTATTGATGTCAAGAACCTTGAGGATCTGGGATGTTACCCTGTCAACAAGGTAATGTCCTAGATTGATACAGTTTCATGGATGCCTACAGAAGACATGAAACTCCTGGGTTCAGAGACAAATGACTTCACCAACGACATCAAACAGGGCATTCTTCATACTTGCCTTGGTCTACTTACTGGCCAAATCCCACAGAGGAATGCAAAGTGGTTCAGTGGATGCTGCACAAGCAGTGAATTTACTTCACAGTTGAGGAACCCTGATCTAACAGTGAATAACAGCTTAATCTTTTAAAGTGACTCTAAGCATATCTGCTTGAGCATTACCCTGATCAGTAAACAAAGCTCTCCTCTGTTTTGACGAGAGACACTGTATCTATCTTCCAAGGATACATATTATACAAGAATCCTTGAAAACATAGCCTGGAACAAGAGTTATTAAAATCCATGGAAAACATATGTAAACATAAGGTATCTGTAAAAATAATCTCCCAGGAGTTGAGAAAACAGGTATTTAGGGAGTTGACCTTTTCTAAAGATTGTTGGGCTATGAATTCCCACCAAAAAATATTTCACGTTCTTATTTTCTAATTGAACAATTTTTTATTGAGATACTTTTACAGAATAAGAATGGAGCTTGGTGCCTCACACGTTTAACTGCTCGAAGTATGTATTACTTTCATAGACGATATCCATAGAAGAAACTTAGAGAATTCCAAATGTGCAAGATATAGAACAGGCAAGATTGAGAAAGTGATAAAAAGAATAGCAAAAACAATAGTAATACCTAATATTTTTGATACTTTTGGCCCCACATGTATTTAAATAGAGAATGACATTTGAAAGCAGCTGTTTATTTGAGAAGAGTTTAAATGTGTGACTTGAAGCTGAATTTAAGATGAGATGAGTTAGGCAGGGTCAGCAAGAACAGGGCTGGATTCTGTCTATAATTTTAAAAATTGATATTTTGTTAATCTTGGGTGCTTGATGTTGGTGCTATTTCGTCATGGGTCAAAGAAACATATTTGGTTGAGACTTACAATTCCTTATTTGGATTCTGATAGAGGAGGTATCTGACAAACACTACCAGTACTCATTGTATTCTAAGTTTATGTAATGTATAGTAATATACATAATTGGGTTTTGCCAATGACAAAATAAAATGTGTTTGAGAATGCTTACTGTATTTAAATTCCTACTAAATATTTAATTTCCAATCTCCCCTATGTTGGTGTATGTATATATATATATATATATATTTTTTTTTTTTTTTCACAAGAAGATTTGAGGATATTTTCTTTGCTAAGCAAGAAATTGCTGCAGAAAAAAAGCAGCCAGATGCTTTAGACAGCTACCTGGGAAACAGTAGAATCATGCCAGTATTCAGGATTTATTGTATATTTTACTATGTTCCTTTATTAAGGAAATACCTTATTTTCTTAATTTTACAAAATACTTAACAACCCAACTGCTGCCAAAGTGTAGAAAAGTGGACCTCTCTCCCAAAATGTAGGGAAACACCTATTTCTAATGCCAATTAGTGCTTAGGTTTGAGAAGTTGAGTGTCAGGTTTATGCAGCTTCTGATTCTATGAAGTAAAAAAATGAGGGAATTTTGGAGAAAAGCTCATACCATTTTACATATTCTCTATTTCTCCAGGCTACTCACTCCCCTAGCAAGTTTTTCTATTCTGATCAAGTTCTAGGTCAATTATTAAAGATCGTAGGCAGGAGTAGAAACAGAGAGCAAGAGAAAGGCCGGGGCTTGGGAGATGCTGAAGAACAAGCAGAGGTCAGTACAAGGGCAGAAATAAAGCAAGAGCTTAAGAAAGCAAAAACAATTGTAGTGTTCTTTGTTCATTTATAATTATATTTATTTGAGTATGCTTTTTCTTGGTACATCTAGCAAAACATTTTCAATGTTCTCTTTTTAAAAATTAACTCAGTTTTATTCATATTTTCTATTGCTTTTCTACTGCCTCTTTAATTTATTTCTGCTCCTTTTTGTTTGTTTGTTTTGTTTTGTTATCTCCTCTCTCTTGTTACTTTGGGCTTAGTTGTTTATTTTATTTTACTTTTTACCTTCTTGAAATTAAAAGCTAAATTGTTAAACAATTGGGATCTAATTAAGCTTAAAAGGTTTTGCACAGCATGAGAAACCATGAACAAAACAAAATAAAACAAACAAATAAACCATAAAAAGAACCCTCAGCATGGTAAGAAATATTTTCAAATGATGCAACCAACAAGGGATTAACCTCTAAAATATACAAATTGCTCATTATATATACACACACATAAATAGTTTATATATATATATGATTTCAGTTTGTTTAATTTTTGAAAGATTTATTTTTTACCTAACATATGTTTTGTCCTGGAAAATATTTGTATGCTTTGAGAAGGCTATATATTCTACTGTATTGGATGTAGAGTTCTGTATAAGTCCACTAGGTTTGTTAGGTCCTTTGGGTCTGAAGTATAGGTCAAATCTAATATTTTAAAGCTGATACCACATAAATATAAAAGACCATAAGAGATTACTATGAACAACTATATGCCAACATGCTGGACTACATAGAAGAGGCTATATTCCAAGAAACAGAAAATTTACCAAGAGTACTCATGAAGAAATAATAATAGAAAATAACAAAAGTGATTAAGCAGTAATCAAAAATCTCCCAGCAAAGAAAATCCCATCAACTGATGGCTTCACAGGTGGTTTCTACCAAGTATTTAAAGAAAAAATAATACCAATCCTTTTCAAGCTCTTCAAAAAAAATTGCAACTATCCCCAAATCATTTTACGAGGCCTGCATTGCTCTGATCCCAAAAGCAGATAAAGGCACTAGAAGAAAAGAAAATTATAGGTAAATATCTCTGATGTATATAGATGAAAAACTCTTAAAATTAATAAAATGCTGGTAGACCAAATTCAACATCATTTTAGAATGATCATACACCTTATCAAGTGGAATTTATTCCTGGGATGCAAAGATGGTTCAGCATATGTAACTCAATAAATGTGATATACTGTACTAATTGAATAAAAGAGAAAAAGTTAGGTGACCATCTCAAATACAAGACATGCTCAAATTCCAATGATATCTTCTTGAACTTGACTTACCTTTCATGTAAGTTTGGTTCCATATTTATTTATTTTTACTTTGGTTTGTACTTAACAGAAGTATTTACAGTATTATTCATGTAAACTTAAAACAAATGATTGTTGTTCAGTTGCTTAGTCATGTCTGACTTTTTGCAATCCATGGACTGCAGACTCTCAGGTTTCCCGGTCCTTAACCATCTCCCAGAGTTTGCTCAGACTCATGCCATTCAACCATCTTATTCTTTGTCATCATCTTCTCCTGCCTTCAATCTTTCCCAGCATCAGGGTCTTTTCCAGTGAGTTGTTTCTTTGTATCTGGTGGCCGAAATACTGGGACTTCAGCATCAGTCTTTCCAATGAATATTCAGGGTTAATTTCTCTTAGGATTTACTGGTTGGATCTCCTTTCTGTCCAAGGAACTCTCAAGAGTCTCTCCAGCATCACACTATAAAGGCCTCAATTATTCAATGCTCAGCCTTTTTTGTTGTCCAGCTCCCACATCTATACATGACTACTGGAAAAACCATAGCTTTGACTATACAGACAATTGTAGGCAAAGTAATGTCTCTGCTTTTTAGTATGCTGTCTTGGTTTGTCATAGCTTTTCTTCCAGGGAGTAAGTGTCTTTCATTTTCATGGCTGCAGTCATCACCCACAGTGATTTCAGAGCCCAAGAAAATAGTCTGTCACTGTTTCCATTCTTTCCCCTTGTATTTACCATGAAGTGATAGAGCAGAATGTCTTGATCTTCATTTATTGAATGCTGAATTTTCAGCCAGTTTTTTTCATTCTCATCTTTCACTTTGATCAGGAAGCTCTTTAGTTCCTCTTTGCTTTCTTCCATAAGGGTGATGTCATCTGCATATCTGAGGTTATTGATGTTTCTTCCAGCAATCTTGAATCCAGCTGTGACTCATCCATTCTTGCATTTCACATGATATACTCTGCCTATAAGTTAAATAAGCAAGGTGACAATATACAGCCTTGACATATTCTTTTCCCAAGTTTGAACCAGTCTGTTGTTCCATGTCTGGTTCTGTTGCTTCTTGAATTGCATATAGGTTTAGCAGGAGGCAGATAAGGTGATCTGGTATTCCCATCTCTTTAAGAATTTTCTAAAGAACAAATGATTACAAAATTGTAATTGTCATAACTTTGGACATATTAAGGCCAAGAAAGAGCAGTATATGTTTCTATGAAAACATTTTACTCTAAAAGTAGGCACAATTTACAAAAGTAATATTTCCCATTTAACTTAATTGACAATAAAACTGGTAAACTGAAGCTCATACTGGGCCATTCTCCATTCTCTCCAACTCTGGATAACAAAATACTTCTCTCTGAGCACTTGAGTCAGAATAGATGTCCATCTTTCATACAGAATAATGGCTCTTTAAAAATAAAAAACTTGTTATTTTATATTGGGGTATAGTTCATTAAGAATGTCATAGTTTCTTGGGCTTCAAAATCACTACCAATTGTGACAGTAGCTACCAAATTAAAAGACATTTGCTCCTTGGAAGAAAAGCTTTGACAAACCTAGACAGTGCATTAGAAAACAAAGATGTCACTTTGCTGACAAAGTTCCCTATGGTCAAAACTTTGACTTTTCCAGTATTCATGTATGGATGTAAGAGTTGGATTGTAAAGAAGGCTGAGTACTGAAGAATTGATGCTTTCGAATTGTGGTTCTGGAGTAGACTCTTGAGGGTCTCTTGGACAGCAAGGACATCAAATAAGTCAGTCTTAAAGCAAATCAACCATGAATATTCATTGGAAGGACTGATGCTGAAACTGAAGCTCCAATACTTTGGTCACTTGACGCGAAGTGCTGACTCATTGGAAAAGACCCTGAAACTGGGAAAGATTGAAGGCAGGAGGAGAAGAGGGTGGCAGGATATGAGATTGTTAGATAGCTTCATGGACTCAGTGGACATGAACTTGAGTAAACTCCAGGAGATAGTGAAGGACAGAAAAGCCTGGTATGCTTCAGTCCATGGGGTTCAGACTGCATGAAAGATGCTTGCAGTTCAAAGAATTGACACAACCTAGTGACTGAAGAACAATTGTTTCCTTTTCTGTGCAAAGGCTTTTGAATTTAAGTGGGTTCCATTTGTTTATTTATGTTTATCATTTCCATTATTCCGAGTGGTGGAACAGAAAAAATATTGCTGCAATTTATGGCAGAGTGTGTTCCATGTTTTCCTCTCAGAGTTTTATGGTATCTGGTATCACATTTAGGTCTTTAGTCCATTTTGAGCTTCTTTTGTGTATGGTGCTAAAAAATGATCTAATTTCATGTTTTTTTAACATATAACTGCCCAGTTTTCCTAGCACTGTTTGTTAGAAACTGTATAATAACAATTCTTGGCCAATAAAATCTAAGGCAGAAAGGATAATATAAAAACTCCTAGTCCAAATAATTGAAAACCTTACAAAGACATTTTAAGAGATAACTTGCCAGAAGAAGGGGATGACAGCCTTATTCATTGTCTATTATTTTTTAAAGTAGTTCAAATTTTTCTGTAGAACAAACAGATTAAACAGTGCACATATTAATTTTATATTTCCTTGTGTTTGATAATATGAAATTGATAAAATTCTATCCTCTGTGGGCTTCTCTGCCCCAAATTAATTAAATCTGTAATTACAAAAACATTTTCATGCTTACAAGAGAAATACATATTTGCTAGATTACTTCAAAATGCTATCAGCTTCTACACCTTAAAATTTGTTCCAAATCTTATCTTTTAAATTGTTAGATACAACATTTTATAGAATTTGGAAAAGGAAATGTACAGTCCTTTGTCCACTTTTTATTTGCCTGTCTCTATATAGAGAAACTAGAGAGTGAAGAATTCTAAGGGCAACTGGATGCAGGATGCTCTGACAGTGGAGGCCACCCTGCATTTCAGAGCACATGCTCCTTATTTGGAGTTTATTATCTAGTTTATGTTTTTTCTCTTTAATCTGCATCTATTTAACAAACCATGTTGCCTTACAAGTGTATCATTTAATATATTACACAAAACAGCCATTTAAAAATATGATTGCAATAGAAATCAGCAAATATAAAAAAAACTATTTTACAGAGAATAATTTTCCATGTTTTAGATTGATAAATGATCAATATAAGCTATTGTATCATATGATTTTATTAACTTAAATTTCTATTACTGAAATTATTAAAGGAGAAAGAAACTGAAAATTTTAAAGGAAATAGCTTAACTAATATTTGAGTTTTTGGCTAAAGATGTTTGTAAATATTTTATTATACATATCAACTATAATAAATATAATACAAATATTAGTTATATATTTACAGTAGATTTTAAAGTTATTAAAATTTATCTCAATATTTGTTACTAGTCATATAATAGAAATAAGCTAAAATAAATATATCTTCAAGAAATAATATTGAATTGTAAACAATTCTTGTTCCAAGTGAATAATAACAGGTATAAAGTAATATAAAATTATATAAAAAAGATATTTTAAGAGTAATAGTCATTGTATCCTTCCAAATAAAATAAATATTCATGATACTCACAAATACATTGTACACATTGACACAAATGAATAATGATTTTATGATTATATATATATATATTTATATATATATGGTGGTAAGTACAACTGTTATTTATAGAAAATTTCCAACGAATGAATATATAAGTAAGGAGAAAAATGGATAACCATTAAAAAACTAATGTTGCAATAATTGCTATAGGCAAGATCCACTGATTAATGTTAAAATCAGTGTGTACACTTTAGTGAGAAGCAAGATATTTGCATAATCTAAAGCATCAGGCCCCAAAACATTTATTAAATTCAGAGGATATTTTAATATGCTTGAAGAATTCCATGGGCAGCAGACCCTGGAAGGCTATTGTCCATCAGATTGCAAAGAGCCAGACATAACTGAGTGGCTGAACTGAAATGAACATGAGGTGAAGCTGAATTTCCTTCTCCTTGTTTCAATGTACCAGCTTGCCTCTAAGGAATGAAGTGTGGAAAAGAAAAAGTGGTAAATTTGCACTGCAGCAGTGATGGACACTATCTTAAGTGATCAAAATCAGCATTGCCTGCAACAAGATGTATTGATATCATATAGCCCCACAGGTGATGTCATGAAAAGGGCATATCATGTCACTGTTATTTTTTTCCAAAATCTATAACTTCATTATAACAATGAAAAGTTTTAAAATATATTGAGAGACATTCTTAAAAAAAATATCTGACCAGTATTCTTTGATAGTGTTCTGATGATGATGTGCAAGGAAAGACTCCCAATCTTTCTCACAGATTGAAGGAAACTAAAGTGACATGACAACTCAATGCAGTGTGGGCTCCTGGATTAGATCCTGGAAATAAATTGATTATGGAAGATAGAGAGGTCCTGAAGCTCTGTTGCTTAACAAAGCACACATAGCTAATGATGCTTTATTATACTTAGTCTTGGACAAGAGGGTGGATCTCATGTTCAGTCATTTTACCAAACATATGGATAGTAATAATAATATAGGAGAATACTTTAAAAGTTAGTAGATAGGTTTATAACCTCATGATGGGGTGGTGATGGTTCCATGAATATATATTGTGTGTGAACTCTTGAACTGTATGCAGTAAGGATGTACAGTTTTTACATGTCAATCTAGTTCAATAAGATGGCCTGTAAAAGAAAAAAAAAATCTGAAGAAATCTGAATAAAGTATGTAATTTAGTTGATAGTATTGTGCCAATATTAATCTCCTTATTTTGTTTACTGTTGTTGTTCAGTCACCCAGCTATATCTGACTCTTTGAGATCCCAAGGAGCACACTAGAACTCCTTGTGGCTCACCATCTCCTGGAGCTTATGCAAGTTCATGTCCTTTGCATCAGTGATGCCATCCAGCCATCTCATCCTCTGAGGCTCTCTTCTCCTTCTGCCCTCAATCTTTCTGAACATCAGGGACTTTTCCAATGAGTTGGCTGTTTGCATTGGGTGACCAAAATACTGGAGTTTCAGATTCAGCATTAGTCCTTCCAATGAATATTCAGGGTTTATTTCCTTTATGATTGACTGGTTTGATCTTTTCACTTTCCAAGCAACTCTCAGAAGTCTTCTCCAGCACCCTGGTTCAAAGGCATCAGTTCTTCAGCACTGTGTTTTCTTTCCAGTCCAGCTGTCACAACCATTCGTGACAACTGGGAAGACCATAGCCTTGACTATAGGGACCTTTGTTGACAGAGTGATGTCTTTGCTTTTCAAAACACTGTCTAGAATTGTCATCATCACTTTCCTATCAAGAAGCAATCGTCTTCTAATTTCATGGCTGCAATCACCATCTGCAGTGATTTTGAAACCCGAGAGGAAGAAATCTCTTATTATTTCCATTTTTTCCCCTTCTATTTGCTGTGAAATAATGGGGCCAGATGTTGTGATCTGAGGGTTTTTTTTTTTTTTTTTTTTTAATATTTACTTTTAAGTCGGCTTTTTCACTCTCCTCTTTCACCCTCACCAAGTGGTTCTTTAGTTCTTCTTCACTTCCTGCAATTAGAGTGGTATCATATATCATTTGCATATCTGAGGCTGTTGATTTTCCCCCCACATATCTTGATTTCAGCCTTTCATCATCCAGCCCAGAATTTCTGATGATGTGCTCAGCATATAAGCTAAACAAACAGGGTGACAGCAGACAGCCCTGTGGTACTCCTTTCTCAATCCTGAACCAATATTCTGTTCCATACAGGTTTCTAACTGTTGTTTCTTGACTGATGTACAGGTTTCTCAGGAGACAAGTAAGATGGGCTGGTATTCCCATCTCTTTAAGAGGTTTCCACAGTTTGTTATGATCCACACAGTCAAAGACTTAGCTGATGAAAAATAAATAGAATTTTTTCCCCTAAAATTCCCTTGCTTTCACTGTGATTCAGTTAATGTTGGCAATTTGATCTCTAGTTCCTCTACCTTTTGTATACCCAGGTTGGGCATTTGGAAATTCTTGATTTGTGTATTGCTGAAACCTAGCATTCAAGATTTTAAGTGTGACCTTACTAAAATGGGAGATGAGTGCAATTATCTGATGGTTTGAACTTTTTTTAGTACTGCCCTTCTTGATTATTGGGATGAATATTGACCTTTTCCAGGCCTGTGGCCATTTTGTTTGTTAACCATGGTTATGTAAAACTTTAACATTAGGAGAATCTGAATGTAGAATACCTGTAACTCTGTTGCTACTAATGTTAGTCTTCTGTAAGATTAACATTATTTCACTGATGATTTCACTGACACCCTCTTCTCATCTTACACCTGGGAGAGATACCCCTACTGTATGTCTCTAGTCCTGTCTGTTTCCTTCATCACAGTATTCATGATTGTTTGTTATATGTCTTCTTCATGGTGGTATGTAGTATCTGCACAATTCTTGATTCATGAAGCTGCACAAATTTATATAATAAATTTATATATGAATATCTGAAACCCATTTCTAAGTACTTAGAAAGAGCATGTATTAGACTTTGAGTTTCCTATGGCATGCTCAATATCGAAATCCTTCTTATTTTGTTCAAATAAATATAAGAATTATGTCAAAATCAAAATGACTCCTTTAGATTACTAAATAGGCTCAGATCAATCCTTCACAGAGTAATTTACATACAAAACAATTTGAGAAAGATTTTCCTTGTAAGACCTGTATTCTTCTCTATCTCTAGTAATTTTATTGAAGAACTTCATTACACAATTTGCATCTTAAACTTGTTCAGTCTTGTTTCAACAATGCAATCACCCTTTATACATATATCTTTTTCCCCCAATTTCAGGAAAATAATCACAGTCTTTTAATATGAATCCTGAATCTTCTAGGCATTTCTAACTTATTATATTGTAACATAGAAATAATGGAATCATTTAAATTATTTTTAAATCTACTAAGTACTATTGCAATTACTTTTAAATAAGTCACATTCCAGTGTATCATCCTGAGAAATGGAGGTTCATTGGTTTGAGTGAATAAAATCATTTAACAGTGGATTCATTTTTACCTCACACAAATCTCAGGAAGTAACTACAGAAATACACATAGGTTCCAGTAGTAGTCATACAAATTTAGGTGATTATACTAAAATATTGAAGCATGTTTTGTAAATATTAAATAATAAACATCACCACACTCTGGAGATTTAGTTTATATATGTCTAAGTACACATAATTTCCTCATAATTTCTTCTAGATATTTTGATGTTTAGGAAATAGAGTTCAGTCATGCATTTTTGTGTTAATTATATTTATTCTTTATGATATATATCTGGCTTATTTATAGTAGAAATAGTCTTCCACATAATGTAAAGAATCTAATATGAAAACAATGTTTCATTTTAAGTTGTAGGAAATACAAAGAAAATTTACTAGAAGCAAAGTGATAAGAATTTTTCAGTATTTATAAAACACTTTAAGTTGCTAGTGATGAAAATGACAATGTTCTTGAAGAAGATGATAATGAGTGTTTTATATAACACCTCATTTTGGATAATTTTCCATCCTAGTAATGTGATGTACTCCTTTAGTACAGAATGTGTATACAATAAACATTTGCTGTTGAATTAATAATATAGTGACTATTGAGCAGAGAAGTGCAATTTTGAATTTTCAAATTAACATTAGTTTTATGGAATTATTTTTATTATGCTAATTGGATCAAATTCTAGAAGAGGTTTTTAAGAAATGATGCTTTTTAAAAATGGTTCTTTGTTGTTGAAGTACAATTGATTTAAAATGTGTTAGTTTCTGTGTTAGTTTCATATATATATATATATACATATATATAAATATGTATTCAGATTCTTTACCCTTACAGGTTATTAGAAAATATTGAATATAATTCTCTGTGCTTTACAGTAGGCCCTAGAGTGTTACCTATTTTATATATAGTAGGGTGTACATGTTAATCTCAACTTCCTGAAAGATGGTTATTGATGATAGACACAAATTTCAATGTTGGAATCTGTTTTTAAGACTGCAGATGAGAATCTAGATTTGACTTCCATCATCCCATGGCAGAGGAATGTATTTAATAATATCTTCATTCTTGAACGAATTATCTGTGTAACAAAAACAATAAACAAGATAAAAGCAGGAGAGTGTTCTGAACCAGAATTTTTTTTTCTTTACCAGAGTTAATTACTATTTTATTATGCTCAGGACTTTACTTCCTTCATAATTAAATCAAATATTAATTAACTACCTATTTTTTATGAGGAATTACATAAGGAATTTTAGATGCTCTATCTTTAGGTCAAGAAAGAGATTTTGTTTATTTCAAACTCACATGGCCTAGTGAAGCCATGTCAGCACTATGCCCTGTCCCAGGTTGGCTACCTCCATATTTTCTAAAGATCTTAAGACTTTTTGTTTACTTTTTCACTTTTGGTAAGACATTCTTGGGAAATATACTTAAATGTATATTCAGTAAATTTTCAGAAATTAGGATGATTGTATTTAACTGTCTATTCCTTTAAAAAGTTTCCCCAGTATATTTCCTACTTTGACTTTAACAAAATGTAGCAACTTAAAAAAAAGCTTGTGTAACTTTAAAACATGAGAATACTAATTAAATGAAGTTTAATAAATGTGATGAAGAAGAGAAGGTTAAAAGAAAGTGTATGACAGTAGAATTGTTAGAAATCAAATATTTTTTAAAAGATTATGTGAAAGCAAATTCATAGGAACAAGATTATAAATTCTGACCCATCGTTTCTTTATCACATATTGCAGATAATTTCTCTGACACAAGAGTATCCTGTAATTCTGTCTTCTTGTCCTCTCTTCAGGAGCAGTGAACCCAGGAGAAATGCAGAGGAGAGAAGAGTAAGTTCAGTTCCCTTTTGTCTCCTTCAGCGTGAAGAGGCAGTAGGATTCAATGCAAAGAGCACACGCTCTGGAATCAGATACACTTGTCTCTGAATCTCAAGTTACTTCCTTAAACAAGATTCTTAACCATAGGCTCCAGAATGATATTTTAAACTATTCTAATTATGCAAGCAAGCATTGAGGGTAAATTCATGGAAAGGACACTGAAGTATCTTCAAAAACTGCTAAAACCTGCAGATCATGAGGAGGTAATTTTTTGTGTTTGAACTTGCTTAGTATTAGGGTGCTTTTTGTATAGTATAAGTTGACTGATTGAAAAATTAGAAGTTTGATTTTGCACAACAAAATCTCTAAAATATTTGGAAAGTGTCATTGGTAGAAGCTTGAAAAACAGGGAGGAAAGTGTTAGAAATCTCTGGAAAATGGTGAGAAATCCTTTAGTAGATGCTGGAAAGTTAGTAAGGAAATTGCTGTAGCAGGCTAAAAAATACAGTGCTTCATATTATGTAATAGTGAAAAGATTATAAAAGCCTCCTATTGTTAACATGGAAGATGGAAAGCATATCTAATGGACTTATGAATCTAGCTAAGACTATTTCTAGGCATCGTATTAAAATTTTCAGTTGTCCTCTGTGTGATGCACATTAAGTATGGAAAGAGAGAGATAAATAAAAGTACACAGTTGACAAGCTGCTTTTAGAGGAAATGTACAAGAGTCAGGATTTGCCTTTTTGGAAAGTCAAATTTTTCCACATGTTCATTGCTTTCAAAGCAACATACACTTAAAGTAAGGAATCATAAAGTAAAGATCAAATCAAAGAATTTGTTCCAGATCCTTTTTAAAATATCTTTGCAAGATTTAAATAAGTGTGTTGTAGACCTTCTAAGATGAAGCTTAGATGAAAGAGCTTTTGAGAATTTAAGGGTTATTCCATAGCAATGGGGTATATGGATGAACATATCCATGTATCACATATACATAATATATAATGTATAATATATAATGTATATGCCTATATATGTATAGAAAATATATACAAAATATATACAAAATGTATATAAAATATATAACGTATACATATATAAATATATGTATAAAATATAATGTATTATCTATACATGTAATATGTAACATATGTAATGTGTAATATATACATGTAATATGAATTATTTAGAGGAAAGAGAAAAGGTAGATGATAGGCAAGATAGATGATAGAAGGTTAGATGATACAGCTATAAAGATTTGCATTTTATTTTTTAAATTTATTTATTTTAATTGGAAAATAATTACTTTATGATACTGAGATGGTTTTGTAATAAATCATCATAAATGGATCACAGGTGCACATGAGTTCCCCCATCCTGAACTCCCCTCCCACCCCATTCCTCTGGGTTGTCCCAGAGCACCAACTTTGAGGGCCCTGCTTCATGCATCAAACTTGCACTGGTCATCTATTTTACATATGGTAATATATATGTTTCAATGTTATTCTCTCAAATCACCCCACTTTTGTCTCCTCCTATACAGTCTAAAAGTCTGTTCTTTACATCTGTGTCTCTTTTTCTACCTTGAATATAAGAGCATTGTTACTGTCTTTCTAAATTCCATATATATGTATTAATATATAGTATTGGTGTTTCTCTTTCTGACTTACTCCACTCTGTATAATACACCCCAGTTTCATCCACCTCATTAAAACTGATTCAAATATGTTCATGTTATAGCTGAGTACTATTCCATTGTGTATATGTACTACAACTTCCTTATCCATTTGTCAGCTGATGGACATCTAGGTTGCTTCCACATCATAGTCATTGTAAACAATGTTGCAATGAACATTGAGGTATATGTGTCTCGTTCAATTCTTATTTCCTTGGTGTGTATGCCCAACAGTAGGATTTCTGAGTCATATAGAAAACTATAAAACACTGATGAAAGAAATCAAATATGACACAAATAGATGGAGAAATAGACTATGTATATGGATTGGAAGAATCAATATAGTGAGAATGAATATACCACCCACAGCAATGTATAGATTTAACACACTCCCTATCAAGCTACCAACAGTGTTTTTCACAGAACTAGAACAAATGATTTCACAATTTGTATGGAAACACACACACACAAAAAAAACCTTGAATAGCCAAAGAAATATTAAGAAAGAAGAGTGGAAGTGGAGGGATCAACCTTCCTGACTTTAGACTATATTACAAAGCTACAGTCATCAAGACAGTAAGGTACAGGCACAAAGACGGATATATAAATCAGTGGAACAAAATAGAAAGCTCAGAGATAAATCCATGCACCTATGTACACCTTATCTTTGACAAAGGAAGCAATAATATCCAGTGGAGAAAAGACAGTCTCTTTAACAAGTGGTGCTGGGAAAACTGGTCAACCATGTTTAAAATAATGAAAATAGGGCACTTTCTAACATTGTAAAGAAAAATAAACTCAAAGTAGATTAAAGATCCAAATGTTAGACCAGAAACTATAAAACTCTTAGAGAAAAACATAGGCAGAACACTCTCTGACATAAATCACAGCAAGATTTTCACTTTTATAGGACGGAAAGTAAAATGGAAAAATGATAATGATTAAAACCTAGGATAACTCTAGAGGAATTATTAAATACAGAGCATATATCAGCTATATTTTGCTAGATAGCAAATTACTCTAAAGTCTAGAAAGTTAAAACAATCATTTCATTTAGATCAGCATTCTGTGGAACACAGTTCTCATTTAGAGTTCCACACAGTTAAACCCAGATGTTGGCTGTGAGATAAATTCAGCAAGGTCTGGACATCCATGGTGAAACTCACATTCACGGTTCACTATGACTTTCATGAGGGATCTGCCAGAGTTGTTAGCTGAAGCACCTACATGCAACTCGCCCAATATGGCAGGCTCAGGGGCATTAGACATGTTACATAGAGATTCAATAATTTGAAATGCACTGCTAGAAAAGAAGTAGGGAGAATATGAAAGACTTTTTATGGCCCATTCTCATTAGAAAGTACTTTACTGTCACAACCTGAGTTCTTGTGTTATGGGGCAGCTAATAATGATCAGGTAAGAATGAGATGACTAGATGGCATCACCTACTAGATGAATATGAGTTTGAGTAAAGTCCAGAAGATGGTGATGGACAAGGAGGCCTGGCGTGCTGCGATTCATGGGGTCTCAAAGAGTCAGACATGACTGAGAGACTGAACTGAACTGAACTGAAGAAAAAAATGTCCAGGTCAGAAGTACTATTCTTGTGAATCCTCTGGGAGTGATTGACCACATATATGTCAATTCCAGGACTCTATTGCACTCCAGTGACCATTAACTAAATCTTTACACAATATCACATTATCTTGAGTAATTTAATCTTACTGAAATTGATTTTTCTTAAATTCAGAAAGTGCAAGTCATGTAATTTTGTTGTTTTCACAATTGTTTTAGCATTTCTGTATAGATATTTAAATCCACATGTCAATATCTTTTTAAAAAAAGCCATTTCAAATTTTATTGAGGTTGTGTCAGATTAGTAGGCTACTTTTCAGAGGACCAAAAAATTTTCCCCTCATTTTTCAATGTTTTATTTCCTTCCCAAAGTATTCCATAGTATTTACTTTTTACAATTTTTATGGGAGTTTGGTTGATTCATGATGTTATGCTAATTTATGCTGTGCAACAAAGTGAAGAAGACATACATGTACACACATCCACTCTCTTCTAGACTCCATTCCCATACAAGTCACTAAAGAGCTGAGTTATTTACAAGATTGAGTCTAAATAATGAATACAGTATTTCTTCATTTACTTAGATCTTCCTAAAAATTTGTCTTAACAATAATTGTGTGCTAAAGCACACAGATAGTGCATATATTGAGTCTGTTTATCTGTAAGTATTTCATATTTTAAATAGTTTCTAAATATTTTCATTCTGATAATTTATTGCTAGCAAGTAAAAATAATAAAATAATAAAATAATAATAATAATAATAATAATACAGTTGAACTTTTATCCTGGCCTAATTTGTTGCAGGTCTTCCATGGTGGCTCAGTGGTAAAGAATCTGCCTGCCAGTGCAGCAAACACTGGTTTGATCCCTGGGTCAGGAAGATCCCCTGTATCTTGCCTGAGAAATCCCATGGACAGAAGAGCCTGGCAGACTAGAGTCCATGGGGTCATATAAGAGTCAGAAAAAACCTAGCAACTAAATAGAAAATAACAATATACTTCCACTTTGCTAAATGCAGGTTTATTAGTTTTAATAAATGTTTTGTAGATTCTGTGTAGGGTTTTCTTCATAAATTATCCCCACAGAAACAGTTTTAATTTTTCATTTTTACTCTAGGTATTTTTGTTTCTTTTCTTTAACATATTGCACTATCTAGACCCCCTAGGATAATGCTAAATAGAAGCAGTGGAATGAGATATTTCACACCTAATATTAGACAGAAGTGTTTAGTCTTTCACCATTAAGTATCTTGCTAGTTATTTATATTATATAAATGCACATGAAAATGAAGGAATTCTGTTCTATTCCTAATTTGCTAAGGTTTTAGTATTATATAAAATATTTCTACATTTTTAGTAGGATATTTTTTGTTTTCTGGTTGTTTGTTTAGTGAATTATATTTATTGGATTTCAAATACTAAAATGATTTTGCATTTTAGGGGTGTAAAACATTTAGGGATGTAACTCCACTTAGTTACAATTTATTATTCTTTTTCTATATTGTTAGGTTCAATTAGCATGATTTTTTTTGAAAAAATTATATTTCTACTCATGATGGATTCTTCTTTTTTTTTTTTCCTTTTCTTGTCATATCATTTTATTATTTTGATATTAGGGTAATTCTGCTTTGTAAAATGAGGGTGAATTATTTTCCCTCTTTTAAACTTCTGGAAGTGTTTGTGCACAATTAGCATTAGTTTATCCTTAAGGATTTGATTGTGTTTATCCTGGAAGCCATCTGGCCCTGACGTTTTTTGAATGGGAGAAGTTTAACTAAAAATTCCATTTCTTTAATATGTGTATTTCAATTTAGGTCATCTTTTCTTATTGAGTTGGCTTTGGTAGTTTTAGTCTTTTGGAGGATTTCCTTTTCTTATCTAAATTGTTGAATTTGTTGGCAGAAAATTGGGCATAATATTTTCATTATCTATTTAATATCCACAGACTTTTTTAAAAGCTATCTTTCTTACAACTGGTAATCTATGCATCATTTTTTTTTGTTGTTTTATTATTTTTTATTGAAGCATAGTGGATATATGATTTTGTGCTGGTTGCACAGTGTACAGCAAAGTTATTCAGATATACATCACATATATACATATATAGTTGTTCAGTCATCCGGTCGTGTCCAACCCTTTGCAATTCCATGGACTGCAGTTTGCCAGGCTTCCCTGTCCCTCACCATCTCCCAGAGTTTGCCCAATTCGTGTTCATTGCATTGGTGATTCCATCCAGTCATCTGATCCTCTGATGCCTTCTTCTCCTCCTGCCCTCAATCTTTCTTAGGATCAGTGACTTTTCCATTGAGTCATCTGTTTGCAACAGATGACCAAAATACTGGAGCTTCAGCTTTAGCATTAGTCCTTCCAGTGAATATTCAGGGTTTATCTCCCTTAAGATGACTGGTATAATCTCCTTGCTGTCCAAGGGATTCTCAGAAGTCTTCTCCAGCAACACCAATTGTAGTCATCCATTCTTTGGCATTCTGCCTTCTTTATGGTCCAGCTCTCAAAACTGAATGTGACCCCTGGGAAGACTATAGCCTTGATCATACACACCTTTGTCAGCAGAGAAATGTCTCTTCTTTTCAATACACTGTCTAGGTTTGTCATCACTTTCCTGCCAAGAAGCAAATGTCTTCTGATTTTATGGCTGAAGTCACCATCTGCAGTGATTTTTGGAGCCCAAGAAGAGTAAATCTGTTCCTACTTCCACCTTTTACCCTACTATTTACAGTAATGGGCCTGGATGCCATGATGTTAGCTTTTTTCTATAATATTTAGTCTTCAGCCAGCTCTTTCACTCTCCTCCACCCTCATGAAGAGACTCTTCAGTTTCTCTTCCTTTTCTGCCATTAGAGTGGTATCATCCACATATCTGAGATTGTTGATATTTTCCCCACTTATCTTAATTCCAGGCTGTAACTCATCCAGCCCAGCATTTCTCATGATGTGCTCGCCATGTAGGTTAAACAAACAGGGTGACAACAAACAGCCCTGTCATACTTCTTTCTCAATCTTGAACCAATTATTTGTTCCATACAGGGTTCTAACTTTTGCTTCTTGATTTGCATACATGTTTCTCAGGGGATAGGTAAGATGGTCTGCTAATCCAATTTGCCTAAGATCTTCCCATAGTTTGTCATGATCCACACGGCCAAAGACTTTAGCACAGCCGACGAAACAGAGATAGATTTTTTTTTCCCACTGAGATTCCCTTACTTTCTCTATAATCCAGCAAATGTTGGCAATTTGATCTCCAGTTCCTCTTCCTTTTATAAACCCAGCTTGGACATTTGGAAGTTCTTGTTTAGCCTAATGCTGAAACCTAGCATGCAAGAGTTTAAGCATGACGTTAGTAGCATGGGAGATGAGTGCAATTGTCTGATGGTTAGCACATTCTTTTGTATTATCCTTCTTGGGAATTGGGGTGAAGATTGACCTTTCCAGTCCTGTGGCCAAAGCTGAGTCTTCCAGATTTGCTGACCTAATGAATGCAAAACATTTATGGCATCATCCTTTAGGGATTTGAATGGTTTTTCTGGAATTTCATCACATCCAGTACTTTTATTAACAGCAGTGCTTTTTAAGGTCCACTTGACTTTGTACTCCAGAATATCTGTCTCTGGCTGACTAATCACACCATCATAGTAATTCAGTTCATTAAGATCTTTTTTATACAGTTCTTTGATGTATTATTTCCAGATCTTCTTGATCTCTTCAGCCTCTACTAGATCTCTAACAGTTTTATTCTTTATTGTGCCCATTTTTGGGCAGAATGCTCCCTTGATTGCAATTTTCCTGAAGAGATCTCTAGTCTTTCCTCTTTTGTTGTTTTCTTCTATTATTGCTTTTTTCTTTTTTTTTTTTTTTCCATTTATTTTTATTAGTTGGAGGCTAATTATTTTACAATATTATAGTGGGTTTTGTCATACATTGACATGAATCAGCCATGGAGTTACATGTATTCCCCATCCTGATCCCCCCTCCTACCTCCCTCTCTACCCGATAACCCTATATGCAAAACAGAAAAAGAGACACAGATGTACAGAACAGTTTTGGACTCTGTGGAAGAAGGCGAGGGTGGAATGTTTCAAGAGAACAGCATCAAAACATGCATATTATTTATGGAGAAACAGATCACCGGCCCAGGTTGGATGCATGAGACAAGTGCTCGGGCCTGGTGCACTGTTTTCTTCTATTATTAAGTATTGCTAATTGAAGTAGACCTTCTTGTCTCTTCTAGATGTCTTTTTTTTTTTTTAACTCTGAATCTGATTGGATGTACTTTTCCCTCTTCCTTGTTTTTTCTTTTCTGTTTGTTCTTCTGCTATATGCAAAGACTCCTCGAATAACCACTTTGCCTTCTTTGTTTTCTTTTTCTTTGGTGTGGTTTTGTTCACCACCTCCTGTACTATATTATGGACCTCTGTCCATAGTTTTTCAGGCACACTCTTAACTAGATTTAGTCCCCTGAATCTATTCATTATCTCTACTGCAAATTCTTATGGGATTTGATTTAAGTCACATCTGGCTGGTCTATTGTTTTTCCTGGTTCTCTTTAGTTTAAGCCTGGATTTTGCTATGAGAAGCTGATGATCTGAGTCAAAATCAGATCCTGGTCTAATTTTTACTGACTGTACGCAGCTTCTCCATCATCAGTTACAAAGAATGTAATCAGTTTGATTTTGGTGTTGACCATTTGGAGATGTCCATAATGTAAAGTCTTCTCTTGTGTTGTTGATAAAGGCTATTCACTATAATTAGTTCATTCTCTTGGTAGAATTCAGTTAACTTTTGCCCTGCTTCATTTTGTTTTCCAAGGCCAAACTTTCCTGTTACTCTGGTGTATCTTGCCTTCCTACATTTGCATTCCAATTCCCCATGATGAACAGAACATCATTTTTAGGTGTTAGAGATAGGAGGTCTTCTACATCTTCATAGAAATTATCATTTTCAGCTTCATTGTTATCAATAGCAGGGGCATAGACTTGGATTACAGTGATTTTTGAATGGCTTTCCTTGGAAACGAACCAAGATCTTTCTGTCATTTTTGAGGTTGTGCCAAAGTACTATATTTCAGACTCTTTCATTGATTATGGGGGCTACTCCATTTCTTCTATGGGTTTCTTGCCCACAGTAGTGGATATAATGGTCATCTGAATTAAATTATCCCATTACCATCCATTTCAGTTTGCTGATTTCTAGGGTGACAATGTTTTTTCTTACCAACTCCTGCTTAACCATGTCCAATTTCCCTTGATTCATGCACCTAAAATTCCAGGTTCCTATATAATACTGTTCTTAGCAGCATCGGCTTTTACTTCCATCACTAGACACGTTCAAAACTGAATGTCATATCTGCTTTGGACCATACCCTTCATTTATTCTGGGCTGTTGATAATTATCCTCCACTCTTACCAGGTAACTTATGGAACACCTTTAGACCCAGGGACTCATCTTTGCTGTCATATCTTTTTGGCCTTTTATACAGTTCATGAGATTCTCACAGCAAGTGTATTGCAATGGTTTGTCATTCCCTCCGCCAGAGGATCACATTTTGTAGAACTCTCTGCTATGGCCTGTCCATCTTGGGTGGCCCTACATGGCATGGCTCATAGCTTCGGTGAGGTATGAAAGCCCCTTGGCCGTGAAAAGGCAGTGAGCTATAAAGGGGGTATTCAGTTCATTTCAGTTGCTCAGTTGTCTCTGACTCTTTGGGACCCAATGAACTGTAGAACGCCAGGCCTCCCTGTCCATTTCCGTCTCCCAGAGTTTACCGAAACTCATGCCAATTGAGTTGGTGATGCCATACAACTCTATGGCATATCTCTCTGCTGTCCCATTCCCCTCCTGCCCTCAATCTTTCCCAGCATTGGGGTTTTTTTTCAAATGAGTCAGCTCTTCGCATCAGGTGGCCAAAGTATTGGAGCTTAAGCTTCAACATTAGTCCTTCCAATGAACACCCAGGAATCGTCTCCTTTAGGATGGACTGTTTGGATCTCTTTGTAGTCCAAGGGAATCTCAAGAGTCTTCTCCAACACCACAGTTCAAAAGCATCAACTCTTTGGTGTTCAGCTTTCTTTATAGTCCAACTCTCACATCCATACATGACTACTGGAAAAACCATAGCCTTCACTACACAGACCTTTGTTGGCAAAGTAATGTCTCTGCTTTTTAATATTGCTGTCTAGGATGGTCATCAGAGAAGGCAATGGAACCCCACTCCAGTACTCTTGCCTGGAAAATCCCTTGGGTGGAGAAGCCTGGTGGGCTGTAGTCCATGGGGTCACTAATTGTTAGACACGACTGAGCGACTTCCCTTTCACATTTCCCTTTATTGCATTGGAGAAGGAAATGACAACCCACTTCAGTGTTACTGCCTAGAGAATCCCAGGGATGGTGGAGCCTGGTGGGCTTCCATCTATGGGGTCGCACAGAGTCGGACATGACTGAAGCGACTTAGCAGCAGCAGGTTGGTCATAGCTTTCCTTACAAGGAGTAAGAGTCTTTTAATTTCACTGCTACAATCACCATCTGCACTGATTTTGGAGCCCCCCAAAATAAAGTCAGCCACTGTTTCTACTGCTTCCCTGTCTATTTGCCGTGAAGTGATGGGACTGGATGCCATGATATTTGTTTTTGAATGCTGATCTTTAAGCCAACTTTTTCACTCTCCTCTTTCACTTGCATCAAGATGCTCTTTAGTTCTTCTTCACTTTCTGCCATAAGAGTGGGGTCATCTGCATATCTGAGGTTATTGA